>CADDIJ020002704.1:0-136943 GCA_902809745.2 Tetradesmus lagerheimii | reverse complement strand
CTGCACTTCAACTCAAGCGGGAGTTACGCAAGGGCGCAATTGCTTACCTTGCCATCCTCAAGGAGGTTGAGGAGGACCCAACTATCCGTGCGATAGATGACCTCTCCTTTCCTTCGGGGGATCCCGAGTGGGTTGAACGGATGAAGGGGGTACTTCACAAGTATTCAGCCATCTTTGTCAAACTGCCAAAAGGTGTACCTCCATCCCGAGGTGTGGAACATGAGATTGAGCTGGAGCCTGGTGCCAAGCCCCCTTACCTACGTATTTATCACATGAGCCCTTTGGAGCTGGCGGAGGTCAAGCGACAACTAACGGACCTGATTGACATGGGGTTCATCCAACCTTCCAAGTCGCCGTATGGAGCACCCATTCTTTTGTTCCTAAGAAGAATGGTAAGCTTCGTATGTGCATTGACTATCGGGCGCTGAACAAGATAACGGTGAAAAACCGCTATCCTTTGCCTCGCATTGACGAGCTGATGGATCAGCTTCATGGGGCGACGATATTCAGCAAGCTTGATCTTCAAAGTGGCTATTGGCAGATCCGCATTGCTGAGCAAGATGTGCCAAAACCGCGTTCCGGACGCGTTATGGTCACTTTGAGTGGAAGGTTATGCCTTTTGGGTTGACCAACGCACCCGCAACTTTTCAGCATTTGATGAATAAGATTTTGCAGCCATATCTTGATAAGTTCGTGGTGGTGTACTTGGATGACATCTTGATCTTTTCCAAAACACCTGAGGAGCATTTGGAGCACGTGGCTAAGGTACTCGCGGTTTTGAGGGAGAATCAGCTTTATGTGGGGCTTGACAAATGTGCATTTGGGCTCAGCGAAATCGATTTCTTAGGACATGTCGTCAGTGCCGACGGCATTAAGCCAGATCCCAAGAAGGTGGCAGCGGTTACGGAGTGGCCGACACCTGGCACTGTGCGTGAAGTGCGAGGTTTTCTCGGTTTGACTGGTTACTACCGGCGCTTCATTCAGCACTATGCTCAAAAGGCGTACCCGTTGACGGAGCTCACCAAGGAGAGCATCAAGTGGCACTGGCGGGATGATGTAGAAGGTCGGGCCTTCGACGAGCTCAAGAAGGCATTGGTGTCCGCACCTGTACTGGTGACGCCTGATCCGAGCTTGCCTTATGAGGTCTACACCGACGCCTCCAAGTTTGCGCTTGGAGCGGTACTACTTCAAAATCAGGGCAAGGGCTTGCAACCCGTGGCTTATCTGTCACGGAAGCTCTCGCCAACAGAGCGCAACTACCCCACTGGAGATCGGGAGATGCTTGCAATCTACTACGCTCTACAGCAGTGGCGTTGCTATCTGGAAGGAGTTCCCTTCAAGGTCAACTCTGATCACCTGAATCATACTTGGTTCAACAAGAAGCAGGATCTTTCTCGACGACAGGCCAAGTGGAGTCAGTGGATCGAGTCGTACTACAGTGGTACGGAGATTGCTTACAAGGAGGGAGCTAAGAATTTGTCAGATCCTCTGTCACGGCGCCCGGATCTCGCCTCAATTGAGCTTGCTACGGCATCTGTGCCTAGCAACTTGAAAGAGGAGATTCAGGCTGGATATGAGAAGGATCACTACTATGATGACGTGATGCCAGGTCTGTGGATGCATGATGGGTTGTGGTACTTCCAGGATCGCGTGGCTATCCCAGCAATTCCCGAGCTCAGGAAGCGCATTATTGCCGAGTGCCATGACTGTCCAAGTGCAGGACATCTTGGCCACACCAAGACCCTGCAACGTGTGGCCAGGAGATTTTGGTGGCCGCACATGAGCCGTTCTGTCTATTCTTATGTTGTGGCATGTCCTTCATGTCAGCGCAATAAGCCTGTGATGCAGCGACCTCTTGGTCTTCTGCAGCCTTTACCTGTGCCTACGGCAAAATGGGAGCAGATTACCATGGATTTGATCACAGATCTGCCTGTTACCAAGGAGGGGCATGATGCGGTGGTGACCTTTGTGGATCGCCTGACAAGATGGTCCACTTTGCACCCACCACTAAGACTGCAGGAGCGGAGGCGATCGCCAACGTATTTGTGCGTACATGGTATAAGCACCATGGTTTGCCTCGTGTCATTATCTCTGACAGGGATCGGCGGTTTCTGAGCCACTTTTGGCAGGCATTGTTCAAAGCTCTTGGCACTGAGCTGCGGTTTTCTACAGCTTTTCACCCGCAGACTGATGGCCAGAGTGAGCGTGCGAACCGCACCTTGGAAGAGGTGTTACGCCACTTTGTTTCACCTCGCCAGGATGATTGGGACGATTACCTAGATTTGGCGGAGTTTGCTATCAATGATTCAGTCAGTCCTTCTACGGGCTACACGCCTTTCTATTTGGCGTATGGTCAGAATGTGTCCTCACCTATTGATTTGGCAGATGTGATCGTGCCAGCAGCGCAGATGCGTGCTCAGGAAATGACGGACGCAATTGAGCATGCCAAGGCCAAGCTTCGGGAGTCCCATGAGCGCCAAGCGCGCGCAGCCAACAAGGAGCGACAACACTACCTGTTCCAAGTCGGAGACAAGGTGAAGCTGTCCACAATCAACCTCAATTTACCATCCACGATGAGCAAGAAGCTCGCAGCTCGCTTCATTGGCCCCTTCACGGTGGAGAAGGTCATCAATCCGGTGGCCTACAAGCTGAAGCTTCCTGCTTCTCTCAAGATTCACCCTGTATTCCACATCAGCTTACTCCGGCCATGGAAGGAAGATGCGCAGTTCCCTGACCACAAAGGACACTCTGCACCCGTGCTCGTGTACCCTGATGACGACCAGTGGCTGGTAGACAAGCTCCTTGACAAGCGGCGTGAGCGAGACGGCCGGCGCTGGATTATCAAGTACTTGGTCCGTTGGCTCAATTGTGGCCCAGAGGATGATTCATGGGAGCCAGCAAGCAACATTGAGCAGAGCTTAATAGATGAGTATGAAGCCTCTCATCATGCAACCCCAGAGCAGGAGGTGGCTACCCGCAGCACACGCAGGCAAGTGCGTCGACGTGGCTGATGGGTAAGCAACGAGGACGTTGCTCCTTGGGGAGGGGGCATGATGTAAGGTTGAAGGAACCGGAAGTTTCTGGAAGGCTCTAGAAGGTTTCCAGAAGGTTCCAGATGTTCCCGAAGTTCTAGAAGTCTCCGGAAGGATGTAGATGTTTCCGGAAGTAGTATGTTCTAGGATTGTCTAGAAGCTTCCTTGGTCCAGAATGTTCCAATTGTAGGCAGTTGAGGAGGCGTTGTAGGTTTTCGCCAAGGCTATAAATAGAGGGGGCCTCTCCTCACTCAACAAGAAGTATTCACTTAAGAAGTCTTTCCATCAGACCTTTCAAGTCCTCGTAGCCTCGTCTATTGTGTGAAGCCTTCCCTTGGTAACTAACTGAGCCTTCTATACAACTACGGCCTACGTCGAATCGCTATAGAAGACCTTAGTTGCCAAAGGATCCGCCGACAAGGTGTGACAAAAAAAAAACCATGCGGTGCAGAAGATATAGGCCAGTGTTCTCTCACATCATGAAACCTGCAAAACTGATATTGATAAGCATAGCAGCCAAACAGTTGAACTGCAAACAACAGCAGGTGTATTACTAATACATGCAGCGTGCGTCCGACGCACACAGGCTGTGTGGTTCCGCTTGGGTATGGTGCCAGGGGGTGCCCGTGGTGATGCCGGGAGTTCAGGGGGTGAAGCATAGGTTGCAGCAACGAGCGGTGGCACCGCATGTACAGCCAGCCTTGCGTGCCATGATGCGGAGCCTTGCATGTACATGCACATGTGCATGCATGTTTGCGCAGCCTTGCATGCAGAGGCAGGGTGTCTCTGCATGCTTCTCCGCTAGAGTGCTGTTACAATTTCACATGTGAAAAGAACGGATTGAGGCGGATCCTGGACTCCAGCTGCAGGTAACAGCACTGGTATCGTACCTCAATACAATGCTTGACCGGGAGCGGTTCACATATTGTACACTGGCCCGGGGCCATTGCAGGCAATGAGGCTGCACGATCCCAACAGGCACCGTCCCCTCACCATGGCGGAGTGGGGCGCGGGGCGCGGGAATGTGTGCTCCGCCCCAGTGGGGCGCGGGGCCGATGGCGTTGATGCTACGGCTTGATCGGGTGATGTGATGATGATGAATGAATGTGTGCTGAGCATCGTCATTGCATGTTGTCGGCAACACCGTGTCGCCAGTGGCGCTGTGTCTCAGCCCGAGTCTGACCGTTGGACTGCTGGCACTGCTGGCAGCTGCAGCCAGGCTGGGGGTCCCTTTTCGCTATTCTGGCAGCGCCAACATTGACATGGGCTGTGCCGGACTCTGGCCAGAGGTCATGTTGCCAGCCAGCAGGCAATCATTGCCTTTGAGAGGCTCAGAATATGAGCCTCAGTAATGCCATTGAATGCATATCACTCAGTGCAAGAAAGGTTCAAGTTGCCGTAACTCTCCACTGCCACTCTGATCAGAGTTGGGCATCGCTGATTGACACTGTCACCCGGGGTGTGCCAGACTCTGGCCAGCAGAGGTCACCCCATAATGATGCTATTAGATGCCATTTTGAAGACGCCATTACTGCTAACTTAGCAGGCTGCTGCTGGCATGACACTCACTCAGTGCCACTGGCAGCCAGAACAGCAGTGCTGGTTGATGATTGATCGCTGCATTGTCATCGTCATCATCATATGATACATCATTACCCGTCATGAGCATGGCCACCACTTAGTAAGCCAAGCATCAGTCGCTCAGCGATGGCATCATGTATGTACACTGCGTACATACAAGTGTAAGGAATGTAACGACACTGGAAGGCACATGCACGCAAGTCAAGTGTGACACTTACAAGACGCCGCGTCCGGCTGGCAGCCAGTTTGTACGCAGCCAACACTACCAGCACAGAGGCAACACTGTTGCGGTGACCTGGCATAGCCCAACAGGTGACGGACCAGGCATCGCACAACAACTGGTGGTTTCACTGCATGCCTTGCTGCTTGGGTGCTGCTATTACTTTTACAACAACTGGCAGTGGTTGATGAGCAGTGGTTGATGGACAAACAGGCTGTGCCAGGCTGGCAACCACTGAAAGCCCAGCAGCACTCAGTGCCTGGCTGATGGGCACAGCAACACCCAGCACATAACAGCTTGCAGCAGCTTCCACATACACAACTTGCTGCCGAGTGCATGCAGCTATGCCCACTCTACACACACTCCTCTACATGCCTAACACGAAGCCGGCGTAACACAGCAGCAGCGCCGCCAACACTGCCTTGCAGTAGAGCATCATCAGCACTAGCCCCACCACTCCAACAGCCATACCCAGCAGCAGGTGCTGCACCCTAGCCAGGGGCCCTGGTCCCGCTGCATGCAGCTGCCCACCGCTGCCCCTACTGCTGCTGCTACTGCCACCACCACCGCCGCTACTTCCCCCGCCACCACCACCACCATCACCGCTGCTGTTCCCCAAATTGAGCGCTGCCGCTGCTGCAGCTGCTAGTGCGGCTATAACGCCAATGCCTCCTGCTGCTGTGCTGCTGAGCATGTTGTCTAGTAGGCTCTGCCTGTTTGCGCCTCCACTTTGAGCTGCATCATTGCTGGGAAAAGCGCTGCTGCTGGGGCTGCTGCTGCTGACGCTTGATGAAGAAGCAACGGCATCAACATGGTCTGCTGAAGCAGGGGTGGCTGCAGCATCAGCACTGCGGAAGCCCGAACCTGCAGAAACGGTATGCAGTGCATGCAGGATAAGATAAGTGCATTACAACCTTTGTGAGGGCATTGCTGCAAAATCGCACTGTCAGACCAGGCAAGCAGCACAAGCAGCGTGCCAGCCAATCTTTGGCACCAGGGTTGCAGCTGATGTTCAGTGGCACTGCTTGGACGAAGCTGCACCCATGCAGGCTACCTGCTGCAGAGCATTCCAACAGACCCTGTACTAACCCAACACTGGCGTCACTTCCAAGAACTACTGGGCCAAAGCAAAACAACGTATGCACATGTGTGTGTACTACACACTGTGTAGAGAGGAGTTTTTGGCTGTGGCTGTGCTGCAAACCCTGTGTTTCAACGAGGAATCTCACAGCACTGCATGCCTTCTATATGACAACCTGACCCCAGCAACGCACCTTGCAGGGGCACCTGACGGCTGCCGCTGTTCTGTGCACGCGCCCAGGCCAGCAGCTGCTGCCGCTGCTGCTGCCAGTGCTGCTGGTGCTGCCGCTGCTGCTGCTCCAGCCACTGCTGCCAGTCGTCCAGCAGCTCATCGACTTCTGGCTTGATGTAAAAAACGCCAGAGTCGCCAACCTGGTTATAGCACACGTGTGGGGCGCCTCTGCCGAACCTGCTGTGTCCCATCTGTGCATACTTCAATGGAAAGGGGTTTGGCGGGTGGATGTGCTGCTGCTGTTGCTGTGGGTGCTCTGGATCCTGTGCTTGCTGCACCGGCGCTGTCACACGTGGACTTATTTGGTCTTCATTGGCGTCAGCAGGCTCTGATACCCGGAAACAAGTCCGCACATCGCGCGTGATGGCAAGCCTGTTGACAAGGCCATGTGCCCCTCTGCCACCGGCAGCTGCAGAGCAGCATGCGTGCTTAGACACTTGATGGAGTCCGATAATACAGGAATGCAGCCGCGCTGAAGGTTGGTCTGCATCCTGCGAGGACGTCCGAGGTGAGTTTCGAGCAACTGTTCCGAGAGCAGTGTTGATCATGAAAGGCAATGGGTTGCTCACGTTCGGGTGGTAACACGGACAACAGAAGCGCTCAAACCAAAGATCATAAGGCATGGCCAACGACAAGCTGTCTGGCGGGCTGTCCATGACATATCATGACACAACAGGCGCAGGCTGCGCCATACAGTGCACGTGCCATCATGATCCTGATTCTCATGCCTTATAATAACAAGCTTGAAACATGTGTGCATTATCAGGCATCAGCGGAGGTCCACTGCAATGTGACAGGTGCTTACTGGTGCTTGCGCTGCTGTAACAGTCTCTTGAAGTGCTGCAAACCCTTAAGATTAGAGAAACTGTTCAGAAACATACGTGCATGTTCAGGTAGCGCGTAACAAGCTTACCCCAAGACCCCCATCATGGGGGCCCCATGCACAGCCACAACCCTGACCCTGCTGCTGTACCTGTGCGTGTCAGGTCCCAAACACCATAGTGTGGCAATGCTACACCGGTGTTTAGCACTGTTTCCGGCTGACATGGTACAGAACATATCGTGTTGTTTGTATTGGAGTGCGCAGTGAGCTATTCGCTGCCGAGGCGCAAGCAGTTCCTCTTACCGTTCAGTTGGTTTACAATTTGTCAGGCTGGGATCAGGCGCCGTACAGTATCTCGATCGTCAATGAGCGCACGTATACTACTTCTGGCAAGCCAGCGGGCTCTGCACGGGCCCGCACAGCAGCTGCTGCCCTCGTTATGCTACGGGCTTCAACTGCAGCTCGGTTCTCTCCCACAGCAGACGTTCGCCCGCAAGCCTGCAGGATCTGGACTCGTATGCCAGCCAAGAACGTTTACGAGCAGTTCAGCATCCCTATACAATGGCCGTTTTGGCAGGGAAGGCACACCTTCGAGCTACTACGCAACCCCTCGGGCCCCAACCAACTATGGCATTAGGTGAAGCACTGGCCTCACATATGCTAAGTTTTTTCTGTGCTTTACAAGGGTCAAGCAGCTGTCAGGAGGCCTGGATAAGTGCTGAGCATAGCTGTGTAGTGCATACGCTGCTGCTGCTGCATACGCTGCTGGTGCTGCATGGCTACTGTATGTATCTGCATGCAGCACAAGCTAGATGCAAGTGTGCATGGAGCCGAGCATACGCTTGCACTGCTGAACGCATATGATGTTGCTGCACAGAACTCTTGCTTCTTGGGCATATCCTGTTGCCGTACAGCACATCAAGTGCACTGATGGTTGTACTGGGTGTATCCTTGCACCCCAGAACGTGTGATCAATGCAGGCAGCAACATTGATTCATGCTGCGAGGTTGCCGGGTTCAATGCGTACCAGCAATTGCTGTTGCTGACGGTGCTGCTGCATTGTGCTGTCTGGTACGTGCGCTGCCTACACAACTGCAGGGTTGTACCCGAGAAGACGGCCTTTGTGGTAGAAAGGTGAGCAGCACAGCAGCAGCAACACCAGAATGTACAACAGCAGCGCACCGCCTTGTCAGAACAGTTGAGCTGTGGCGCAGCAACGTACCTGGATGCAGCTCAGGTTGCCAAACTGCAATCACCTGGCTAGGCTGCAGCAATGTGTGTTGTGCCAGGCTACAGCATAGCTAGGACCAAACCACAACACATGCATTGCTCGAGCGCTTCTTCAACATACGGCAGCTACCACAGTTGTTATATTCTTGCTGCCCCTGCAGGTTTGGCAAGTTTAACCGGGTGCTGGATGCAGGGCTGCACTTCCTTGTCCCGCTGGTGAGATTGCGCACTGTGTTTGCCTGGCACTGTGATGTGCTTGCTTCTGCCTGACTGCATGAAACTGCTGCTCCTGCTGCTGCTTTCCATCTTGCCCCTGTGGTCCCGGTGGTAAGATTGCGCACTGTGTTCGACTTGGCTGGCTGCCTGACACTGTGCTGTGCTTGAAGCCTTGCCACAGGCATGTGTTGATGCTTTCAATGCACATTTGCTGCAGCCAATTGTATTCTGGATGCCAGGTCTACAAGAAAGCTTACGTGCACTTGCTCTAGGAGTTTGGCATTCCTGTCATGCGTTTGTTATGCCGGTATGCTGTGGCCTCATTCATGCTGCAGGTTGACAAGATTGCGTATGTGCACACGCTCAAGGAGTTGGCGATTCCCATCAGCCACCAGACTGCCATCACAAAGGACAACGTGACCATCACCATCGATGGAGTGCTCTACGTCAAGGTAGGCACCAGTCACCGCAGCTGCTGTTGATCGTGCTGCAGTACAACACAAGGCAGTACTTTGCAATGGTTGCTGTAGAGAATGTGACCATCACCTGTTGATGGGGTGCTCTACATCAAGGTGGGCACCAGCCACCGCAGCTGCTGTCAATCATGTTGCAGTACAGCACAAGGCAGTAGGTTGCAACGGTTGCTGCAGAGAACGTGGCCATCACCTATTGACCTATTGATTCTGCTCCGGTTGGCCTGGTTGTTTTGTGCCCAATGAGCCTGTCATTTGCTCCCCAAACGGGCGATGTTTCTTATGTAACGAATTGTGACGGAGTGCACTACGTCAAGGTGGGCCAAGCAGTCTGATGTTCGTCAGCATCTGTTGCATGACAATATGAATACGCAATGTGGGCGAACGCTGCTATGTTGCTGCTGCGTTCAGGTCATGGACCCTGTGAAGGCCTCGTACGGAGTTGACAACGCACTGTATGCTGTGGGCCAGCTGGCACAGACCACCATGCGCAGGTGCGGCCGCAGCGCATGCACGGGCAGGGTTGAGCACCTGAAAACGTGTACGGGCAGGGTTCAGCAACTGAACAGAACATGCACGGGCAGGGTTGAACTGAACAGAACATGCACGGGCAGCCGCGCAGCACATGCACGGGCAGGGGCCAGTTGGCAGCAGTATCTATGTCAAGTGTACAAGTGTGGCTATCATATGGGCCGGCCGCAGTTTGTATTTCCTGTTGCTGTGGTCACCACAGTCAGCGTTTTGCGCATCTGCATCGCTGCTGCCAGATCGTGCGCTGGGCTCCTTACACAACGTTTGCACCTGCCATGACTGAACCTGCAGGAGAAGCATTGGGGTGCCTGACATGGGTTGTGTAAACACGCACTGTGCCTCACTCTTCTTGCATATGCATCTCACTCTTCCTTCATTGTGCCGTGAGCTGGGTAAGATCACACTTGACAAGTAGTGTGCCTTTCAACTTAGGCAGAATTCTTGTGTCTGACCCAAAGCATGTTACCTCCCTCTTGCATTGTGCAGTGAGCTGGGTTAGATCACACTTGACAAGACCTTTTGTGTGAACACGAGACGCTCTACGAGGACGCCTCTTGAATCCATCAGTTTCTTTTGTCTGACTCAATGAATGCGGTGGATATCTCACTCTTTCGTGCAGTGAGCTGGGTAAGATCACACTGACAAGACCTTTGAGAAGCGCGAGGCGCTCTACTAGTGTGCCGTTCAACCCAGTCGAAATTCTTGTGTCCGACCAAAAGCATGTTTACCTCACTCTTCTTGCTGCATATGCATCTCACTATTTTGTCGTGCAGTGAGCTGGGTAAGATTACACTCGACAAGACCTTTGAGGAGCGCGAGGCGCTCTACTAGTGTGCCGTTCAACCCAGTCGAAATTCTTGTGTCCGACCAAAAGCATGTTTACCTCACTCTTCTTGCTGCATATGCATCTCACTATTTTGTCGTGCAGTGAGCTGGGTAAGATTACACTCGACAAGACCTTTGAGGAGCGCGAGGCGCTGAACTAGTCTGCCTTTCAACCCAGTCGGAATTCTTGTGTCCGACCCAACGCATGTTTACCTCACTCTTCTTGCTGCATATGCATCTCACTCTTTCGTCGTGCAGTGAGCTGGGTAAGATTACACTTGACAAGACCACTGAGGAGCGCGAGGCGCTCAACTAGTGTGCCGTTCAACCCAGTCGGAATTCCTGTGTCCGATCCAAAGCATGTTTACCTCACTCTTCTTGCTGCATATGCATCTCACTCTTTCGTCGTGCAGTGAGCTGGGTAAGATTACACTTGACAAGACCACTGAGGAGCGCGAGGCGCTCAACTAGTGTGCCGTTCAACCCAGTCGGAATTCCTGTGTCCGATCCAAAGCATGTTTACCTCACTCTTCTTGCTGCATATGCATCTCACTCTTTCGTCGTGCAGTGAGCTGGGTAAGATTACACTTGACAAGACCACTGAGGAGCGCGAGGCGCTCAACTAGTGTGCCGTTCAACCCAGTCGGAATTCCTGTGTCCGATCCAAAGCATGTTTACCTCACTCTTCTTGCTGCATATGCATCTCACTCTTTCGTCGTGCAGTGAGCTGGGTAAGATTACACTTGACAAGACCACTGAGGAGCGCGAGGCGCTCAACTAGTGTGCCGTTGTGGCGTCCATCAACGGAGCGGCAGAGGCGTGGGGCCTGCAGTGCCTGCGCTATGAGATCAAGGACATCACACCACCCGAGGGTGAGCGCAAGATGTGACAGCAGCAGCAGCAGCAGGAGGTGAGACAGTTTGGCTATATGATATGGGTGCCTGCGCTGCGAGATCAAGGACATCACACCGCCAGAGGGTAAGCGCAAGCAAGATGTGACAGCGGCAGCAGCAGAAGCAGAATTAGGGGGAGGAGAGATATCAGTGTATTCTTTTATTTGTGAATGCATTATAAGATCAAGGACATCGCACCACCAGAGGGCGAGCGCAAGATGTGACAGCAGCAGCAGCAGCGGGAGGTGAGACAGTTTGGCTATATGATATGGGTGCCTGCGCTATGAGATCAAGGACATCACTCCACCTGAGGGTGAGCGCAAGCAAGATGTGACAGCGGCAGAAGCAGCAGGAGGAGAGACAGTGATGCACAATGTTATGGATGAATGCGTTATTAAATCAGACACCGCACCGCCTGAGGGTGAGCGCAAGATGTGACAGCAGCAGCAGCAGCAGGAGGTGAGACAGTTCAGCTATATGATATGGGTGCCTGTGCTACGTGATCAAGGACATCACACCGCCAGAGGGTGAGCGCAAGCAGGATGTGACAGCGGCAGCAGCCACAACAGCGACCAAAACAGCGGCCACGACAGTGGGAGGAGAGATGATTTTGCGGCATATTGTGGACGCACGGCTAAGGCCATCACATCATCAGGTGGTGATCAAACAGCAGCAGAAGGACGTTGTTTTCTGAAAGCGTGGCAGCAGCTGCAGCAGCAGCAGCAATGATGATGGTGTCCGTCCACAGATGCGTGCAGGAGCTCACAGTGGACTGCACTGGAGACTTTGCAGGGCTGTCCATCCTTGTTGTCCTGCAGGCACTGTGGTGGCGACACAGCATCAGGCAGAGGCCAAGCGCAACGTGCAAACATGCATTTGATAAGCTGGATTGTCATGTGCATGGCATGTCTGCAGGCACTGCGGTGGCGATAGACCTTCAGGTGGAGGCCGAGCATGCATCTCACGTGGTTTGCTGTGTGCGTGACGTGTCTGCAGGCATCGTCGTGGCCATGGAGCTGCAGGCTGAGGCTGAGCGCCACGTGTAACTGCATCTCATTAACTTGATTCGTCATGTGCGTGACGTGTGTCTGCAGGCATCGTGGTGGCCACAGAGTTGCAGGCTGAGGCAGAAGTGCTCCCTGCCATGCCCTAACCATCATGCACTGTCACATGTTTGCAGCGCCAAACAGCCTACTTGACAGTGCTGCTCCTTGTGCTTGATGTGCTGCAGGCATCATGGTTGCCATGGAACTGCAGGCTGAGGCTGAGCGCAACATGTAATCACGCTTTCATTAACCTGATTTGCCATGTGCGTGACATGTGTGTCTGCAGGCATCGTGGTTGCCATGGAGCTGCAGGCTGAGGCTGAGCGCCGCAAGCGCGCCAGCATCCTGGAGTCTGAGGGGCAGCGGCAGGCCGTGATCAACGTGGCCGAGGGTAGCAAGCAGGAGGTGCGGAAGCGGGATGCGGTTGTGATGAGGATTTGGCAGCTTTACAGCTCGCATCTGGCATGTGTTTGGCCACGCTGTGGCTAGTGAGCATTCTGAAGGTGTGGAACAGCGGCAGTCCGTAATCAATGTGGCTGGGGGTAGCAAGCAGGAGGTGAGCCTTGTAATCGTTTGCAGCTGGCTTTTCAACATGGTGCGTTATCCTCAGCTCTGAGGCCTCAAAGGTGGCGGCTTCAACACAGCCATTGGAGAGGCGCAGGCCACCCTACAATCCTACCTTCAAACACGTGTAATAGGCCCAAATGGCTGTAACCACAAATGCAGGTCATCCTCAACTAGGAGGCACAGTCATAGGATAGGCCCAGGCCACACAACAGCACTGTCACGGGTTCTCCTGTGTGTAACATGACCCAATTGTGCCTGCAGGTCATCCTCAGCTCTGAGGCGTCCAAGCAGGCAGCCATCAACGAGGCATTGGAAAGGCTCAGACCACCCTACATTACCACTGCACATTCGAAAACGCTTGACAGGCCCAAATGGCATGAACTGCACCTGCAGGCCATCCTCGCTTTGGATGCACAGCTTCTCAGTCAACTGCCATCTATAACCTGGCCTAATTGTGCTTGTACGCGTGCAGGTCATCTTCAGCTCTGAGGCTGCCAAGCAGGCAGCCATCAACGAGGCCATAGGGGAGGCATAGACGCTTTGCATGATATACATGTACATCCACCAATGCCTAGCTTTCTGAATCACACATCTGCCTACTGTTGTGTTGCCAGGTTATCCTCAGCTCTGAGGCCTCCAAGCAGGCAGCCATCAACGAGGCCATAGGGGAGGCATAGACGCTTTGCATGATATACATGTACATCCACCAATGCCTAGCCTTCTGAATCACACATCTGCCTACTGTTGTGTTGCCAGGTTATCCTCAGCTCTGAGGCCTCCAAGCAGGCAGCCATCAACGAGGTATTGGGAGAGGCGCAGGCCACCCTACAATACTACTTCACATTCAAACACGTGTAATAGGCCCGAATGGCTTGAACCGCACATGCAGGTTATCCCCAACTCGGAGGCACAGCCCATAGGAGAGGCCCAGGCCAGCGCCTGTTACTTGTTATGTGTGTGGCTTGTTTCTTGTGTGTCACATGTCCCAATTGTGCTTGTGTGCCTGCAGGTCGTCCTCAGCTCTGAGGCCTCCAGCAGGCAGCCATCAACGAGGCATTGGGAGAGGCTCAGGCCGCCCTACAATACTACTGCACATTCAAACACACTTGATCGGCCCGAATGGCTTGAACCGCACATGCAGGTCATCCTCACCTTGGAGGCACAGCCACAGGAGGGGCCCAGGCCAGCGCCTGTTACTTGTTTTGTGTGTAACATGTCCCATTCTTGCTTGTGTGCCTGCAGGTCATCCTCAGCTCTGAGGCCTCCAAGCAGGCAGCCATCAACGAGGCCATAGGGGAGGCATGGATGCTTTGCATGATGTACATGTACATCCACCAATGCCTAGCCTTCTGAATCACCACATGTGCCTACTGTTGTGCCTGCAGGTCATCCTCAGCTCTGAGGCCTCCAAGCAGGCAGCCATCAACGAGGCATTGGGAGAGGCGCAGGCCATCACCGCTCGCGCGCAGGCCACAGCAGCAGGCATCCGCATGGTGGCGGCTGAGCTGGGAGCATCAGGCGGCGCGTCTGCTGCACAGCTGCGCGTTGCAGAGCAGTATGTCGAGGTGGGTGGGGACATGGTGTATTTGATTGACTATGCAGCCTGCACAGCCATATGAAAGCGGGTGGGGTCACCATGGCTTCTGTTTTTACTGTGACAAAGCACTGTGTTGTTGCTGAGCAGTTGCTGATCAGTTGCTGATCAGTGGCATCAGGCGGCGCGTCTGCTGCACAGCTGCGCGTTGCAGAGCAGTATGTTGAGGTGGGTGGGGGACACCGGCCTTTAATTGACTGTGCAGCCATGTCTGAGCACAGTTGTGGTGATGTCTGGCATCAGGCAGCGCTTCTTCTGCACAGCTACGCGTTGCAGAGCAATGTGTTTAGGTGGGTGGCTGTTGACTGTCGCCTAGGCCGCACGCTGGCAATGGACGAGTCTGTTCTCTGTTCGCAACCCCTGTTGTCTTGCCCAGGCCTTCCGCCAGCTTGCCAAGGATGGCAACACGCTGCTGCTGCCAGCTAATAAGAATATGCAACCGTCGTGCCACACGCTGACCGGTGATGTTTGATTTCGTTTCGCAACCCTGTTCTTTCACCCTGTTATCCCACGCACGCCTTCCGCCAGCTGGCCAAGGAGGGCAACACGCTGCTGCCAGCTGATACGAATATGCAACCGTTTTGCCACACGCTGACCAGTGATGTTTGATATCTTTTCGCAACCCTTGTCATCCCATGCAGGCCTTCCGCCAGCTGGCCAAGGAGGGCAACACGCTGCTGCTGCCAGCCAATGCAGCAGACCCCGCATCAATGGTGGCGCAGGCACTCTCAGTCTACCAAACCATGCAGCAGCAGGGCCAGCAGCAGCAGCAGGTGCTGCCGCAGGGCGACGGCCGCAGCAGCGGCAGCAGCGGCAGCAGCAGCAGCAGCGGCGGGTATGATGGCAGCAGCAGTGGCAGCAGCGGCAGCAGGGGTGCTGCTACAGCATCGAGTGTAGTTGGTGGCAGTAAGCCTAGCGGTGGGGCTGCTGGTTCACGAGGTGCCAACCGGCAGTTCAGTTGGGCAGCAAATAACGGCAGCGGCAGCAACAGCAGCAGCAGGATGTCAAGCAGCAGCAGTATGCTGCAGCATGCTGCTGCTGGTGCTGCTGGCACTGCAGCAGGTGCTGCTGCTGCTGGTCCAGGGTTCAACTTCCCTGCAAACCCTGTGTTTAGCTTGAGATCTGGCCTCTCGGGATTGGATGAGTAAGTAGATTGACCCATCTGCCACAGCACTTGCCAATGCGCAGTGGTGCTTTGCCACATATCACAGTGTGCACACAGTGTAGCCGGATGGCTGCCACATGTGGCTGGCATGCACTGCACAGAGCGATTGTGTTGGTCGTCTGCCAGCTGGTGCTGCTGGGAGTGTGGGCTGTAGGGGTCAGATGCGCGCACCCGTTCGAGTGCCTTGGCTGCAAGTGCAGCGCTCTATGTATGCAGGATACGGAGTATAGAGTGTATGTACCGCACATCCATGGTGGTGCAACACTGTATGTACACATGATGCATAGCTTCGTGTGCGCTGTGTTGCTCTGGACTTCCTCATGCCTTTTTCGAAGCATTGGTTGGCTCTGGCAACATCCCAGGTGTGGTTCCACCAACCATTGTTGGTCAGTTGCTGGATAGTTGCACAACACAATTTGCGCAGTTGAACTGCTGCAACACAGTTGTTGAAGTGGTTGGGCTGCTGCAAGGTGCAGCGCTTGCAGGTACACTGATCCCACCGCGTTGATGCTTCTCGATGGGTGTGTCATCAGCTATGCCAGTGTTGCTGCTCCAGTTCTTGCCAGTGTCACGCAGCAGCAGGTTGCTGTGAGCCACCTGCATTGTACGATGCATGCTTTTGAAAGCAGCAGCACTCATGCATGTGGGATGCGGCATTACTGATGATGTGATTGTCATTTTGCCATTTTGCATGGTTGCACCCTCTGCATATGTGTTGAGCACCGTATGCTGTTGGTGGAAAACGACGAACCTTTGTAACGCTGCATACCCACATTCGCCTGCTCGTTATTGTCGTGCTGGTGCTGGTCATGCTGTGATGCTGGCTTCAGGCTACAGGAAGCCCTGGACTGGGCATACCCCGGGCGTGCAGGCCAAGAGCATGTACAAGCAAATGCTGGGACAATGTTTTATGTTTCTTATTTCTTGGATCCTCATTGGCAGAAGGCAAGGGCCCTGTCATCAGTAGGGCTCTTGTTTGAAGCAGCAGGGTTTGCTCGGAACCATTGCAGTCAGCAGGACTAGATCGGCCACAACGTGCGCTGATCAGGGTAACACGTCAAAAAATATATCATTTTCGAGTACTGTTCTAGCCCCTTGGCCACGTTGTTCACTAGGTCTTGTCCCGTCTCCCAACTTTGCTTCCCCAGAAGCAGCAGACACCATGCAGGTGGCACCTAACTCCGATGGCATTCAGAAGCTTTTGGGAGCAGAGCAGGAGGCGTCTCGTATCGTAGCAGAAGCACGCAAAGGTGCAGTATCGGTGCATCGAGCTCCTCGTGCTTTGCCATGCACACGCTGTATCACGCAGCACACAGGAACGTGGATCAAGCTTTTCAGTATATGAATGTGCCTCGTGCTGCATGCTGGTGGCTTCTGCTGCTGCCATCAATCCACAACAGCAGCATAAGTTGCCTGTGCTGTTCTGGTGTGGCTGACCCCCTCTTCTCTTGACTGATCCGACCTTGCTGACCGCAGCCAAGGCTGAGCGTCTGCGCCAAGCAAAGGCAGAAGCAGAGAAGGAGATTGCAGCATACAGGGCTGAGCGTGAGGGTGCATACCAAAAAAAGCTAGCAGAGGTGCGTGCCATATGTGCTGCATGATCACTGGCCAGCCCTGCTGCTGCTGAAGGCAAGCCAGGCTAGCAAGCAGCAGTGGTCAGCTGGGGCACACAGTACTGGCGATGTACCCCTAGCACAAGCAGAGGGCCTAGCTGCAGCTGAGTCCGGCAACAACGTCCGGCTATGCAACAGAACGTCCAGCTATGCAACAGAATGTCCGGCTATGCAACAGAACAGCCACTTCTGCACGCTGCACAGTATCTTCATGTGGCCAGTTCACGTGCGAACATTAGGGGTGGTGGAGGCAGTGCCCGGCAGCAGATACTCTGCACAGCAGTTGGTGGTGCTGCGCTACTAGTGCTTAGTGTGAGCAAGGGCTGAGGGGTGCTTGCAGGACAGTGGCACGTTGCAGTGCTGGCAGCTGCCAGCAGCATTGCAGCTGCTTGCAGGGCCGTGCACGCTAAAGTGCAGCAGCGTTGCAAGGAGTGCAGGGAGCAGCTGTACGTCATTGCACCTGACTGATGCGCTGTCGTCACACACTCTTGCAAGCATGCCAGAAGTAGCATGCTACTGTAAGCAATATGCACCAGGGAGGTGCTCACTGTTTGGCGATGCTGCTGCACGTCTGATAGTAAGCATGCAAACAGCAACACATCACAAATGCCGCACTTCTGCTGCTGCTGCTGCTGAGAATGTGTTGCTTGATTCTGACTCACTCTGCTGTGCTTCTTCAGAACTCCTCGGGTGCTGCATCCGTGTGCTGGTTTTGCTGCAAGTGTGTTGCTGCAAATGTATTGCTGCGACTTACTGTGCTTCTGCAGAGCTCCTCGGGTGCTGCCAGCACGCTTGAGCGGCTGACCAAGGAGACAGACGCCAACATCGGCCAGGTGCACGCTGACGTGGCAGCCAAGAAGAACCTGGTGAGTGAAAAGGATTGCAGGGTTCTCAAGTTGCAAAGACCATGCAGCAAACTGCAGTACTCACATCTCTAGATGGGGCACCCGCCACCATGGCTGAACAAGAATCTGGTGAGTGCTGAACCGCCTGATGCTGTGTCTGACAGTATCGAATCCTGCTTTTTGGGTGATGTCATTGCTTGCAAGCTCTTCTGTGGCTGTAAGCTGGCGTGGTGGCAAGAACAATTCGAATCAGCGCTGAACGGCCTGATGCTGCATCCAACAATAGCAAGTCCTGATGTTTGGTTCATGTCATTTCTTGCAAGCTCTCATGTGGCTGTAGGCTGATGTGGTGGCAAGCAGAACACGGATAAGCGCTGGACGACTTTGATGTGAAATCTACCCTCCAACTTGATGTATGTGTCGTGAACGTCATTCAGCACCGTTGCGGGCACAGCTTGTTGCTAGCGGGTACAAGTAGTACTGTATGTGGCTGTGGCCCTAAGCCATGGTGTTGCGCTTGTAAATACTGTGCCTCCTTCGCAAGCAGCAACAGTGCACCATCATCTGAAACCCGCCATGCCCTCGCCACAGCCATTTTGCTGCCCTTGTTGATGAGCTGTACGACTCCTCATCATTACCATCACGCTGTATCCTGCTGCATCTGCTGCTGTCGGGTGCGGCCTGCAGGTGGTGGATCTTATCGTGAACCATGTCACCACAGTCAAGCTCTGAGCTGGTGCAGGTCAAAATCCAGCAGCGTGACTGTGAGCAGGATTCCAGCTGACAACAGCGCAGGGCCACAGAGCAAGCTGCAGCAGATTGGCGCCTCAGGCCTATCAGTGCGGCGGTTTGGACAGGATGGTTTGCAGAAAACTCAAACCGTTTCAGCACAGGAAGGGACTAGTGCTTAGCAGCAGATGATGTATCCAGGCATCTGCAGCACGGGCGGCGTTTGCAGATAACTGGGCAAAGTGCGCTGCTGTGTATGCTTTATGTGCTCAAGTCAAGTATGCAGCGTGTGGGCTGCAACAGATGCAGTTCCAAAGGAGATAAGCCCCATGCCATGACGTCACGTGGTACGGTACCTGCCAGTGCTTGGCAACAGCATGGCGTGCTGGCCTAGCTGTGAACACAGCCTGATAGGTGGCCGTCATGCCAAGGTGGTCTGGTTTGTGTAACCATCATCATCATCATCATCAAATTACCATGGTTTGTGTAACCAATGCTTCTTTGTGCGTGACGTCTCCTGACTTGGATGGTCCCTGAGCAACGCTCCGAGCGTGGCGGAGTCACTGCCAGTGTGGCACATTGTGCCTGTTAGGATCTTTGACTAACAGCCTGGTAATAGCCTGGTAACAGCACTCTTAGGCCGGGTAACTGTATTCTAGCCTGGTACTACCAGGTAGTACCTGGGCTAGTGAAACTGGGGGTACGTCCGTAGGGACAGGCAAGGTTCAGCATGATCATCTACACCAATTGGGTCGGCCCCATATGGGCCAGAGTGTCACACCCCATGCCATGAACAGTGCTCATTTAGATTGAAGGAATGTTTCTCTGTTACCAAAAGAAAACGTGGTGAATGCAGCAGCCCATGCCGAAAAGCAGAGCCTGCTATGAAGTGACTCCGACTGCAGCACCGCACTCATTGGATGCATTCAGTGGATGCCATGCCATGGCGGACATGCCGGGCCGGCATGATGCCCGCACCGTGCTTGGTTAGCAACCAGTCGCGGCCGTCAGCGGCTGACTGTACCATACGGTCACTAACCGTTAGCAGTGCGCTCAGAGCGCATGACCACCAACACAAAGACCATCTCAGAACCATGCATACGCCGTGCATTCCAGCGCGGCCGTTGACATCTAGTTCAAAACATAACACAGTCCGAAGTGCACATGACGCGTGGCTGACCACACGCCTGTCCCTTCAGATCCCCCGATAAGCTGTCACACATAAGCTGCGTGCCATTGTCAAACCTACAGCAACCCAAGGCTTCCGAACTTAACCCAGCAGGCATCTGCCACACTCAATTGCAGCACTACTTGCAAATGCACGGAAGCGCCAGCACACCGTGTGCTGGCGGCTAGCAGACAGCAACTCTACATGTTTGTCGGTCGCGTATTGCAGCGACGCAGGCAGTTTGACAGTCCCTAAAGCAATGTACAGAAATGAGCGCCAGGCGCCTCAGGAACAAGACAGCAGGCACCTACAGAAGCTCCCACAGCAGTCAAACAGACACACAAGTGCACAAGGGCTGCCAACAACCTGTCTTGCCAACACACCGTGCCTTGTGCTTCCACCACGCAACTAGTCCGCATATGCGCAACCAATCCAGTGGTAGTAGCTCAAGTCGGTATGACGGCAGTACAGACAGGGACCACCAAGCCCAATGCAGCCAGAGAAACAGCCCAACAGCAGCACCGAACCTAGAAAAGCAACGCGAGAGTAGCAACAGTCACAGGGTACTATCCCATGGGGTGACAATGCTGCTGACCATCACCACAAAAACCAACTGGACAACAGCTGCCGCTAGAACAGCACCACTCCATCCCATGGCAACATAACAACACCTTGACCCTGTACAGAAGCAACGTGTGACACAGCTGGTACAGCACGATACACGCGCATGAGTATGTTGTCAACTTGGGCAGTACGTGCCACACAGCCGTGTGTCCCAGGCTGCCAATATCCAAGCAGTGTCTGTTAATGTGGCACACTCCCTCAAACTGCTGCTGGTGTGAAGTCTCATGTGCTGAGGACTGCGAGTAGTTGCTCAAGTATAGGTGGTATATGCAACAGGGGGCATTGCTTTCAGCCCCATCTTGAACCTACGAGAAGCATTGACTGGTATCTTAGACAAAACATGCACACACGTTGCAAAACCCGTGCCTGCCGCTGCTGCTAATGGCTGAGCCACTGAATGCTGAGCCGCAGGAACAACCAGACCCAACAGCAGCAGCAGTAACAGCCAACGACACCAGCACTGCAAACATTCACGGCGGACAGCGTGCACAAATGCAATGCTCCACACAGCCACCCATATTGCAGCCTGTGTAGCAACTGCACACAGCTGACGCCACTGCAGCTACCGAAGGTACAGTACCTCTGAGGGCGCTGCAACACACCACACAATCACCACTTGCTGATGGTGTTCACCAGGAACTGCGTAACAGTGGTCGCTCTGTTCTCTGGCTTATCCTGGATACCAGCAACATGGATCATGCGGATGCGGTTCTTGCTGTCCCACAGCGGACTTCCGCTCATACCCATGATCGTATCGCAGGTGTGGATGTTTGTCAGTGCGTTGCAGTCCACGTACGGCACGTTGCATGTGTTAGCCATGCACGTGCCCTGCGACTGATCCTGCGGGTATCCTGCAACAGTCAACTTTACGTTGCTGTTGCAGGCAGCCGCCATACCCATGTAGCCTGTCAATGACCCCAGCTTCTTGTTCAGTGTAACAACTGCCATGTCCCAGGTCGCAGGGTTCTTCTTGAACGCGTCAAACACTGTAACGGACTTCCAAGGCACAACACCCCAGGGGTTAACCATGGAGCCGCTGTCCCTGTAGCGCCCTGGAGCAAAGTTCAGGTTGTAGTAAAACGCGTTGCGCTTGGTGTTCCACACGCAGTGAGCAGCTGTCAGCACCTTATCCGGCCTAATCAGCGTGCCAGTGCAGATGTAAAGCCCCGTGTTATCAACCACCTGAATCTGGCCGATAGCGGTGTAGGGGTAACCCTTCTCACACAGGAAGCGGTTGTCTGCGCCGATGATCTCCAGCAGGCGGCGGTTGCCGCTGCTGCTGGTGCTGTTGCCGCTGGCTGCTGCTGCTGCTGACTTGGCGGCTTCTAGCTGCTGCAGCTCTGCGAGGTACTCCTGCAGTGCCTGATAGTCCTCGTCAGCGCTGGCATCATTGCTGCTGCTGCTGCTGCTGCTGCCCTGTGCGCCTGCAGGAAGCGTGCCGCTCTCCAGCCGCACAGTGCTGTTGGCGCTGCTGCTGCTGCTGCTGGTCTCAGCCTTGCTGTTGTTGTTGTTCCTCCGGAAAGGCCAGAAGCTGAAGCCACTAAAGCGCGGCGTGGTGACAGTGAACATGCCGCGTATCCGGCCAAACAAGCCCTTCGGCTGCTCCTTTTGCGGCTGCTGCTGCGCATCTGCTGGTGCACCGGCAGCTGGGTAGCTGCCAGACTCCTGCACGATGTTGCTGCCGCTGCTGCCAGTTGAGGAGTAGAGCGGCTGCTGCGTCTGCTGCATGCTGCCCTTGAGCCATGGCGCCAGCGGGCTAGGGCCAGCTGCCTCAAGCTCAGCTAGTGCACGGGGGATCCGCATCCTGCAGCAGCAGATGTAACGATACCATCACCAGCAAGCGCGTGAGTTGGCAGCACTGATACGCGTGGCAACCTAGCACCAACAGCGCAACTCACACCCCTCACGAATTGCCTGTCACACCACCATCCATAGTATTGCCTGACCACACTCCAACCAACTCCAACATGCTACTGCTCCTAAAACCCCGCACAAATGTTAGTACTGGCCATATCCAACATGCTGATACTGCTCCTACACACCTGCCCTTGTAGACATCGCCTGATGATGTGCAGCGCAGAGCATCCACCTGCCAGCTGCCATCAGGTCCAACCTCCGGCTCTGGTTGACTAACCGGCGTACTGCCCTGCGGCCTTGGCGCTAGCTCCTTGGCAAGTTTGATGCGGCCAACGTAACGCAGGCCCTCATCCCTGAAGGCGTTGATAACGTCCTTTGCAACAGTTCGAATGCTGTCTAGGCCGTTTGACTCGGCGCCTTGCGGGCCTGGCTTTTGGTCCTCAAAGGGCATGGGGGAGCCTGCAGGAACGCAGCAGGGAACAGGTAAGATGCAGCAAGGCAATGTGTTGTGCGAATCGGGTTCAGGGTGCAGTGAAGGGTGCAGGTCAACAGGGTGGCTGGTGTTTGTAAACTGCGGCGCCATTGCTGCTGCTGCTCCTGCACAGTCGCAGTGGTGGTGGTGCTGTACCTGCTGTGTTCTAGCAGATAAGCTGCCAGGCCAGCCCAGCGTCAGTATAGTGCCAGGCAACAGCTGATGAAGCTAACAACTGCTTACATGCTGTCAGATGAACTGCAGTAGCTACAGCAGACAGGCACATGGAGCATCGTGACACCAGCCTGCTGCTGCTTTCCAGATGTGTTCTGGCTGTGTTGGTCAAGCTGCCCCCGCTGCTATTGCTGCTGCTGCCGGCCGGAATCACTGGGTATCAAACACATGCAATGACTTACTAGAGTTCACTGAGCGTGATTGGCTCAACCCCGAGGATTGGGCCCACCTACCTAAGCAAGCCTTGCCGGTGCCGTCCACCGCGATGCTCGAGCAGGCTGCTATGCAGCTGTTCTGATACCACTCTCCATCTTGCCCACAAACTGGTTTGGTTTCCTGCGGGCATCCTACATCCTCATTGCAGGTGAAGGCCCCCTGGTTGCTGGCGCTTGCGCTTACGCTGCTGAGGAAGGGACCTGCAATCGCGGAATCCAGACATACTGATAAGATGATCAGGCACCAACGAACTGGTGCGGGATGCTAGGAGAGCAAAAGCTCGAAGCAAGTGTGCACTCGGCTCCCATCCCTGCAGCGTACACAAGGCGCCCGCAGAGCTCGAGCCTGTTCATCGCACTTTCACACACACTCTGAACTCACCTGACAGAAGCAGGAAGATCAGCCACATGCCGGTGCCCATCGTCTCAGGGCTGGCCATTTTCACTGCTTTCAGTGACTCCAAGGCGGAAGCTCACTGTGGCCTGCCAATGGCATGCAGGCCTATAAAAACGATGTGATGAACTAAAGAAAGGCGGGCTGGCTCAGTGCGATGGCTGCCAGCCGATTGTTTTCAAGTCACTTCTTGAGGTCGACAGCGAACGAATGATCACAAGCAATTGTATCTAGCACCTTCACCGTCCGAAATAGGCAAACAGTTGTTTGCGTGGGAAAACCACGGCGAAAAGAGCGGGCAGCAGTCCGGTGTCATTTGGCCAGGGCTCAGGCAAACCATGCGCACCGAGCCGCGTCGAGGCTCCGACGGCTGCCGATTCAACTGGCTTACCATGTTTGAGCTTACTGCTTGCTTACCTACAGAGCATCACGTCAGCCGCAGCCTTACTTTGAGCATGGTCCAGAGTTGATTACGCATGTCTGTTCAAAGCGCACCGGTAAAATCGCGCTGCTCTGTTTTGATGAGATCATTCTACCCTGATCACTCGCAGTCCTGTTGCTGTTGCTGGCATCGTGTAACCCGCACTTGCTGCAGCCTGCCACCTGGCAGCAGCTACCGCCCAATGATTGGCCAGCGAGGGGCACACGCCCAAGGGCCGCATATCGCGCTGAGTATTTCGCTTAATGACCTCAGCAACAGTACTAACAGCTGCTACAGGTGTTTCGTACTCCAGGTTTGAAGCAGTGCCTCAGCCAAAGACCGTCTCTAAGACGGTCAGCGGCTGACTTACTCCTGAGTCGGACTCACTCCCCAAATGCAATTGCTGCAGCAGCCTGCCTCAGGGTGAATTTCAGCACTGCCCATCGCATCATGAGTATGTGGTCATGGTAATCAGTTACAAGCACCAAACAGGCTGCCCCTTGCAGCAATGCTCAGCATCATGACATGTCCGCTTGCTTCTGAAACTTACAGCGCGAGCCGCGCACAACAATAACCTGCCACACGTGCGCAAAGTTTGCGCATAAACAAGCAACTGGAGGGTCGCAATGTTTCTGTGACACAATCCTCCAAGTCGACTGCTTGCAATTGCCAGCTGCAGCAGCTGCGTCACGCATGCCATGGCAGGCTGCCATTCAGCAGGGCGCATCTCACTACGATAGTGACTTGGCGGCCAACAGTCAATGGGCACGCCACACATGCATTGGAGTACTTGTGACAAGGGCTGGACGATGTCCCCGAGCTTACCCTGGGAGAACGGTTCTTGGCCAAACCTGCTGGAGTGCAGGCATTGCCCTGATGATGCAACAACGCAATGATCAAGTTACTTGAACTTGCGTGGCACCTGCGTACAACATAGAAAGCGTCTCGCAGGCTGAGCCTTGCAGCTGCTTCATAAGGCACTATGCTGGCATGCGTCACACACCGCAGGCTGCGGCACGCCCCACCAGCTGCCGTCACCAATCTTGGTGCAGATGCAATCCCTCTGAAAATACTAGACAACGTACATGATATCATGCAACTGTTGCAAACATATCTGTTAGGAGTGGCACCTGACAGATGTCGGACCGCTCATGCAAGTGCTTGTCACAAGCATGCGGTGGTTCATGACGTTATGTCATGAGCGTTCACATTAGGAGTGACTGTCGACACACAGTTGCTCAGCCTGTGTTGCCAACGCAGTGTGCATATCAATCAACACTCATTGTGTTCCCGGAAGATTTCTGAGAATTCAACACCAGTTTGATGGTGATTGACTGTTGTGAACACTCCAACAACACCTAGGCCACACACACTCTGTAAGTCACATGTATGAATCATTCATACCGTATGTGTACTGGCATTACAGGAATGACATACCCATGTCAGCGACAGTGATAGAACTGCCTGTCCTTCACCGCTGCGGTACAGCCTGCGCAAATGTAACGTCTGCCCCTTCCCCCCAACAAACTCTAAAGAATGGATCGACCGCACTTCACTGCAGCCAACTGCGCCATGGCTCAGGTGTTGCCCATGCTCAGAACAGTGCATGACACCACCACTGTCGACAATATGGACGTCCATGCTTGTCCCCAAATGATTCACTCCTGAGGTCCTGCTGCTGCTGCATGAGCTGATACTACAAGCAGATAGCCTATTTGCCCTTGGTTGGCTGCTGGCTCTTCCACTTGCGCACTGCAACGCTCTGGTGAGTCAGCAGCCTCACATCTGAGATGGGCGTGGCGCAGCAGATGGCCACATACCCCTCTCTGAGCAGAGGCGGTAGCAGGCAGCTCTGCTTGGGCTGCTTCACATGGCCCTCCTGCGAGGCAGCATGGTGGGGATCAACACCGATGACCAGCAGCAGCAGAAGTAGGGCAGGATGCGACAGCATGCCGTAGGCCAGGTGCCGCACCAGGTTGTGCACAGGGCAGGCTGATACAGAGGTGGCAGAAAGATGGGGCGATTCACACAGCAGTCTGCTGCCATGACAGCTCCATGACAGCATCTGATGCTCGCCAGCATGCGCATTGCTGGCAGTAAACTGCTGGCTGCGTTGCACTGCAGCAATCATGTACGGCGTTCAGGCATGCTCGGCAGGGATACAGCCTTGGTGCAGCACACTGTATGGGCCACAAAGTGCGGTTCTTCATGCAGGGGGTCGTACTGCTGCAGACATGTGTGCCACTTATGAGACCTAGTTGCAGGGATGCTGCTGTGCAGTCCCAGAAAGCAGGCAGCCTCACCAGCAGCTTACACACGCAGCTGGTGCATGTGCCCATGCGGCAGGCGGCTGGCAGCTGCACGCCCTGTAGGGACAGCAGCGACAACAGCAGCAGAGCTTGGCGGCAAGGTCCGCTACAGATGAGTTGTGTCCTGCCATACATCGGGCAAATGCGACTCGTACTTGAAGGACAAGTTCAACCCTGCGAAGTTCGCACAAGCTGGCGCAGCGCTTTAGCTACCCAGGCATGGGCTCTTATGAATATGCAGCCTGCATCCGGGCTGATAGCTGAGGCTGAATGTGCGGCCCTGGTGTCATCAGCACAAATGTACAGCTGTACCATGCCATTACACTGTACTGCAGTGTGTGGCCCATCAATGCAGTAACACTTACTGCAGTGATGCACAACCCAGAGATGCTGCACGCATTCCTGGCAGCCATGCAGCATGGCCCATGCTGTACTGACAGCTACTGCTGTGTCACTTACTGCGTAGCGGGCGATATCATAGATGCTCTTGCTGGAACCTGCTCTAAACACTGCTTCTCTGCCTCCAGGCATCACCATCGTGACCGTGTACACTTTGTCTGCTCGGCATGTGAGTGCTCTCCTGCTGCTGCTCGGGTGCAGCATCAGCCTATTTGGTGAGCTAGCACGCAGCACCGTAAGGCGTGCAAATCGAGCGTCCATCAAATATACAATGATCGGCTTAGCACGGAGAGATCGGGTGCTAGGCGTAGGAGAGCTGACACGTACAGATGCAAAGTTCCTTCGATTCCGAGAGTTTCGGATGGAAGGCTCACTTTGAGCTCAGGGAAAGTTTGAGCAGCTTCGCAGGAACAACATAACCGCACATTGAAAGCCATCACAGCATTACAGGGCTCCCACAGTACACGAACTTGACACCTGAGTGACCACAGCAAATATGACAACAACTCAACAGCTAAACCCAGGATCACGTACAGCACCAGTCGTTAATTAAACATTGCTAATGTACAGTAACTAGGCGTCTCGCCTACACACAGGCGTCTGGCCTACCTGCCCGCGCATGTCCCCTGCCCCTTGCCTGTTGCTGCCTACCACCATGCCCAGGAGCCCTACCACCAACTGCACCACCTGCAGCAACACCGCCACCAACTGCTGCTGCTGCTGCTGCTTGTCCTGCAGGTTTGCTTGCACAACCAGTGCCCTGCCCATCTATTGCAACCAGCGCATCATCACCAGCAGCAACACCACCATCTGCATCAAACCCGTCCTCATCTTCAATCAACTCAGCACCGCCCCTGCTGCCACCAACAGCCCCTGCTCCATTTCCAACCGCCTCATACTCGTGATAACCGCTGCTGCCATTGCCGCTTCCAGAGCCATCCTCGCCAGCCCTGAGCAGTGCTCGAAGCTCCCCTCGTGCAGCAGCAAGCACCAGCACAATGCCAAGTGTGCAAGGCACCAGGTACAGCAGCGCTGGCTGGCCCTCATCACCAAACCAGCTGAACATCAGCGCCACATATGTCAGCAGCAGACCGGCACCGTAGCCCATGACAGATGCTACGTAGTAACCACCATGCCAGGTGGTCTTGCCAGCGATGTCGAGCCTGCAGGGGAAGCCGGCAGCAACAGCAGGACGGGTGTGGGTTAGGGGAATACGCATGATGCACGCCACCTTGATGGTACATGGAGGCAAAGAGGGAGAAGTACATGCATGCATCAATTTACATGCAGATATATGCCTTATTGAGGAGCAAGATGCAGCAGTTGCACAGTACAATGTTCCATCATCAAGGCATGCACAGTACATATACCAACTCAAGTCTGGTGTTGTATACTCCACTTCCCAGCCCACCCAAAAATGCACTCTACTCTGCAGGCATGCTTCATACCATATAGCGCAACCCTACTCTGCTCGTCACAGGCTCACCTGCGCGTCAACGCCACCAGCATTCCAGGCAGGATGACGTCCCCAAAGCCCAGCAGGCTATACGCGCCCCTGATGATGGGGGGCCCCGACAGCCGCGGCACCCGCAGCAGCATCGGCAAGAACTCGTGGCTATCGCCACCCCCAGCAACCTCAACCATCACGCTGGTCCCTCCACCCGTAAGCATCGGCTGCAGGAACACCCAGAACACATCATAGCAGAAGCATAACGGCAGCAGCACGCATGCCACGCGGAGGTCTGGTAGCCGCAGCGTACGCAGCACCAGCAGCATAACCGCCACACCCAACAGATCCTGCAGCACCCAACTCCAGGACGCGTTACGCGCTACAGCCCACGTCACTGCAACTGCTGTAGCCACAGGTGTGACTGCCACCTCAGCGCCGCTGACTTGGCCCCAGTCAAACGGCAAGTTGAGTTTCCTGCAAGCTAGCCTAGGCAGTGCTGCCTTCAGCCCAGGCAGTAGCATGATACCAAGCGCCTGTGCGCCAGCCAAACTGAAGCCAGCAAGGATGACATAAAAGAATGCCTTGTTCAGGAAAAAGTACAGCAGAACAAGTACGCCGCTGGAGAACAGCACAAAGCCAACCGCGCCAGCAGCTGTCACTTCAAGAATCTCAAGCCCCCCACCGCCCTGCTGATGCGAGTGATGATGCCCTGAACCGCTGCCGTGCCCACTCTCAACCCCACCGCCTGACCCCTTCAAATCAAGTGCATAGTCAGCACCCGACCATAGCGAGCCAACGACAACTGTCCCAACTGCCATGATCCACAGCAGCAGCGCGCTTGCGTCTAACGCAGGCACCTCTAGCAGCTGCAGCTGCAGTGAGACGGAATCTGCTGTTCCTGCAGCTGCTGCTGCTCGCAGGAGGTCTAGCAAGGCCAGGCCGTCTTGCCTGTCTATACTGATAGCTGGCGGTGACGAGGCGTTGCGTGGCTGCGGCTGCGGCTGTGGTGCTGGGCTGCTGCCATTGCTGCTGCTGTTTGTAAGCGAGCCGCCCATATTGATGCAGCCTGTAAGGGCATGACAGAAACAAAGCAGCACAGAATAGGCAACATGAGGACATGCTGTCGGAGATAAAGCAAGGCACGTGGCTGCAAAGTGCGGCCTAACAGGTGCTGTCTGGTTGGGTGAGAGGTACGTGGGCAGTGCACATCCTGTAGGGGGGTGCTGCCTCAACCGACATGTTGCGAGGAGCACATACACACTGGCCAACGTTTACTATCACTTTTGCTGCTGTGCGCTCCTGACAAGGATTAGCCGCCGCTGGCGTGCAGATGGCCAGTCACTTATCTACGTTGCCGTGGATAGCCAGAACACCTGCCCAGGCTGTCGCTCTACTGATGCTCACTGCTGCCGCTGGGCTGGTATGTCACTTCATATGCGTCCCTGCTTTCACCACAGCCGTGCCAGCCACTCTCACCTGGCTGGTCATCAAACAGAATCATGCCTGCACCTCCAGCTGCCAGCACTGCAGTGTATTTGTCAACAAATGAGCAGCTGCCACGCTCAACAAGGTAGTAGGCGCCTGCAGGACAGATGCACACAGCACACAGTTAGCCACCCAGTGAGCGCACCCAGCAGGCAGGCAAGATACACAGCAAAGTGGGGACGCACACGACACCTAATTATGCGTAAACATACGATGACAATGAGACAAGGCCTGGTGGCCAAGCGCATTGATGATAGTGTTGAGGTGCAAGAAATGCTCCTGAGTCCAGCTATGGTGACGGTGAGACACGCCTGGCTTGCTGCAACAACCTGCTTTGGTATGCTTGCACCACTTCATGCGCATGTCACATTTGCGGCTGCACACACATGCTGCACACTGCGGCTGGCATGCAAGTATGTTGGCCTGCAGTTGCCTGCCGCTTCTGGCAGCAAAATGACTGCTTGCCAGCTTACCAGGCGCTTTGTTCTCAATGGCGGTGCAACCAGGCAGGGGTTCTGCAACTCTCAAGCTGCCTGGTTGCGTTATATTGAACGATGGTATGCCACCAAAGGTAGCAAGCACGCCATATACAGTGTTGGGCGCTGGCAGCGACTGTGCATGTATCAGCAGTTGTACAACCTGCGTAGTCGAAGATAACGGAGCAGGAAGTGATAAGTTGGTATGCTTACCACGTGAATACATGCGCAGTGCACGGATGCCTGGTGTGCAGTGTTTGCTTCTGCTGCAGTAGTGATGATGATGCTCAGGTGCGCAATAGCCAAGCCAGCTGCTTCACCCTACGCAACCTCATATACCCACCGGCCCATCACACTGGTCAGTAGCTTGTGCAGCTTGTGCTGCAAGGCACACTAGGGCTAGCCAGGCCGCGGTGGTGGCATTGCAGCTGTGCGCGTAGGAGGGAGGAGGCATGCCTCCTCAGCGATTAAATACGTCGATCAATGCGAGTCAAGAATGCGCAATAGCTGAAACGAGACAACACCACAGAGCGGGCAGGTGAAACTACGAGCCTACGCAGCCCGTTTATCTGTCCGAACAGACGTGCTAAATACGTGTCATCAGAAATACATGCGTCCTGGTAAGGCGCCAAGAGGGATGGTGGCCCCAGGTTCAAACCCTGTCGAACCAACAGTTGTAGGACCATGTCATGCTGCAGCTTGCTGGCATTGCCAGCCTGACGGGCTGCGACACCCTCTGTACGCGCAGAAATGCGGCTGAGCTTTTACTATCTTATGCCTCTAGGGTGTGTAGCGCTGTTAAATGAATGGTCCAGGCTTGCAGCAAAGGCCGTAGCCAGGGTCCTGCAGCTGGCATGTCAACCACTGGTGATGCCAACAGTGTTTACAGCTCCGCTGCATCTTCTGCACAAATTCAACATGTGAACTCCGCAACACCATATCCACGGCCATATTGTGTACTCCACGCATTGGTTAGGTTACGGGGTGAGGGACTTGAAAAGGATGCACTGGCATGAAATTCACTGGTATGAGATGTTCATGCGGTGCACGGTGCATGTGTGCACCAGCAGTGCAAACTCACCGTGAGGCGGCAGTGGTCAACACAACAGTGGTTGCTCAGTTTATCGCCGGCTGCATTGTATACCCAGCTACACAGCATGCTGCATTGCTATAACAGGCACTTCAAGGCCGCCTCGCAATTGACCAGCGGCTGGTCACCAGCAGTCCCGTACTAGGGTATATTTCACTTGTCAGCAGTGCGGTCACCACTGATGCTGCATGTTTGTTGCGCTGATTGCTACACGTGTAGCTGGCAGTTTGAGGCTGTCAGGGGCATCTGTGTGATGTACGATACACAGGCCGTGCAGCCTGCAGGATGCCTCGTGGCACGAGGCCACTTTGCCAGGCTGCCGTGGTGGTTGGGAATTCAAGGAGGCGCAATGCACGCTTGACACTTGGTGGGTGTGCGCAAATACCGGGGTCAAGATGAAAACTCGGGGTCAAGATGAAAACTCTGAGTTGGCATGTCCAAGGGTGTTTATCGGTGGTTTTACAAACAAGAAGAGGTTATAGCACACATGAGGTGGCTTTGCTGGTGATACTGCTGGCCCAACACGACATTGTCACTGCATTGCAAAGTAGATACCGTTGGCTGCCTGTGAACATGGACCGAGCAGCAGTGGTGCAAGCTGATTGAGCAGCAGCAGCGCTCTGAGCTGCGCTTGCATCAATGCTTCCCACGCCAGATGTCGTGCTGCATGAGCGCATATTGCTCTGCGAGAACAGAATCAACGACCAGGATGTGCCGGAGGACAACAGGAGCGAGGAGGCAGCATCAGTCTGTGGAGTACTGCAGCTTGCTGCTCAGAAAGCAGTCGGTTGTGGAGGGCAGGAAGCTCTAGCAGGTGCGTTGCTTGCTCGGTTGCTTCGATCAGGCATTTGTTTGTTGTCTGTTAACGATCGAACATTGTTCGTGCTGCTGCAGAGCCAGCTCTGTCCCTGTCTCCCGACTGCAAAACTCTTGCTGTCAAGGAGCCCTCGGGCAGGCACGTGTGCCTTCTGTCTGCGCACGATGGGTTCAAGGATATCAGCAGCACGTTTGTGCCGCTGCCAGTCACACGGGACGGCGAGGTTGCTGCTGACGTTGTGCTGAGCTGCAGTTGGAGCCCAGACAGCAGATTGCTGCTGGTTGCTTGCAGGAGCTCTGCTGTCTACCTTGTGGACGAGTGAGTGACAAGGGGGGAGCATACAAAGCAGACTATCCTTGAAATAGCATCAGCTGCTGCAGGTATTTCATTTGCAGGCAGCAGCTTGAGCAGCACATGCCGTTTCAGAACACTGCACTGCACAGTCGACTGTTGAAGCAGCAGCCTGCATCAGCCCTGACAACATGCAGTGTGTGTATCCTCGTCTTGTAAGTATGGACCAGCTGAATTGGTGCGCCAGGGGACCTTGGTGGTTGCGAGTGGCACAGCACAGGCTGGCACACCTGCCCTTTCTGCTCACCACACTAACATGTGCCTTCGCTCCCAAGGCCCCGCACTACATCAGAGCCGGCTGCACGGATCATGTCTTCTAACAAACATGTTGAACAGACTAAAATCATCAACTCCTGATACCTGGCAACTGCAGGTGTGGCTCGCTTGTCACACACTGGGACTCCACATGGCCTTGGGCACAGCTGCAGCTGGTGGCTGCTTGCCACGGGCCCAGCAATACGCTGCTGCTGCTGACAGCCGCGCGAGTGCTGTTCCTGGTGGGGCATGGCGGCCCGGGGGCTGGCAGCAGCGGCAGCCAGCAGCAGCAGCTGCAGCAGCAGCAGGTGCTGGGCAAGTTTTCAGTCAAGGTGAGCTGTATTGAGTGAGAGGGGTTGTTACAGCCGTTGTTACACATCAGGTGCGTCAGCATACTGTATTATACAAAGTGATGGGTGGGTAGACGCGTGCATGGCAGCAGCAATCTATGGGGACAGCAGCAGCAGCAGCAGCAGCAAGAAACTTGCGGCACTGCATCTAGTTTGTAGTCCTCCGCAACGTAACAGCACCCACATATGCATGATCTGGTTTCCTGACTAATTTTGTTTCGTGTTACCTGTGCAATACGGTTGATGTTTTTGCAGAGGTGCCACAACTCAGTCAGGGCTTTGGGTTCTGACGACAAAACAGGCCTGGTGGTCATTGCAGGAGACGGCAGCAGCAGCAGCAGCAGCAGCAGTAGTAGCAGCAGTGGTCAGCATGGCCTACTTTCTGCTGATGCGTTTGCTGCTGAGGGAGTGACGGTGTCTGCCTGGCAGCTGCGGGAGCAGGAGCTCACGCTGAAGTTCACACTGGGGAGGCCACAGGTGAGCGGGAAGTTCACGGTCAGGAGTGCAGAGGAATCAGCACCATGGACATGCACAAGTAAGCTCGATGCAGTGGAGAGCAGCAATGCAGCGTTGTCCACTGGCGATGCTGCAGCCATGTGAGCAGCAAGGCCGCATCAGCGCAAGTGGGACTATTCTGTAGCTCTCCATGTGCGGCAGCTCCCCATGTTCGTGTTCGCAGTCGCCAGTGGTTATTGGGTAGACGGCAGTTACTCGAGCTTGCGATTCTGCTGCTGCTGCTGCTGCTGCCGCTGCCCTGTTCAATGCTTCATTCATTCTGCTTGCAGCCTGGCCCTGGGCTGCTTGCTGCCAGTGCGGCAGGCCTGCTGGGTGTGGACACTGCGGGCGCTGCTGCTGCTGCTGCCACGCGTTGGAGCCTGGCGTTCTCACCGCTGCTGGAATATGCGGCACTGCTGACAGGCCTTGGCAGGTAGGTGGAGACCTATGGTTATCTGTGACTTTCAATCTCAGCACTATTTCGCATTGCCAGTTGCCGACTGCTGCCGGGCCTTGGCAGGTAGGTGGTGCTGTGTGTTGGCTCTGGTGCATCCTGGTGTTGGCAAGTTGCGTGTTCCTGGTGGTGTGCAGACAGGCCTTGATAGGTAGGTGTGTGTTTTGATAGGTAGGTGTGTGTTGGGTATGTGAAAGAGTCCATGTTATTAATTTGCCGACAGATTAGTTACATGTGGGTCCAACTGCAGTCACCATTATACATGGTATGGTGAGGCCGGCCCTTGGGATACATGCTACTGGTACGGTGACGTGCTCTGTCCTGTAGTGGGGTGTACACATCCTCAGCAGTTGCAGTGCTGACAAGGCAGCTTACACGCCTACGCTTCCTGCAGCTGTGCATTGCTTGTTGATGCTGCGTTGAGCTGGGGATTGGAGAGCTACCGTATGTCTTGTACCCAACATTGCTGTTCTTCTGCTGGTCCCTTGCTGCTTGTCCCCCCTCACCTTGCAGCGTCTACATGTTGAGCATGTCAGAGGGCATCCTGGCAGATCCAGCAGCAGACTTTGCAGGAAGAGCAGCAGCAGCAACGCCAGGCGGCAGCAGCAGCAGCAGCGGCATGCTTGACGCATCAGCAGCAGGCTTGCTAGGGCCCAAAGCAGTTCCATTGACACCAGCGTTCACAACAGCAGCAGCAGCAGGTGGAAGCTTCGTAGGCAGCAGCAGCAATGATGGCACAGCAGCAGCAGCGGTGCTGGGTAACCGCTCTGTTGCCTGGTGGGGTCCCCGGGTGCTGGCAGTTGCTGCTGCTGATGGCAGCGTTGCGCTGGTGCGGCTGCCTGGCAGTGTCAACATACTGGGAGCAGCGCCAGCTCGCTTCGCTCCTGGTGAGGAGTTGATTCTTGTGCCAGCTAATCAACAGACAAGGCATCACCGTTGATGTGTGGTCAGTGCTGTGTTGCGCTGTTGGTGTCACAGTTGCGTGTGTGAGTGCTGCTGGTGCGGCTGCCTGGCAGCGTCAACATACTGGGAGCAGCGCCAGCACGCTTGCTCCTGGTGAGCACTGACGCCACGTTGCACCTACTCCTCGTACCAACTGATAAACCGACATGGTGTCTCAAATCTTGTGTTATCAGTGCTGTGCTGCTTGTTGGTGGCACAGTTTTGTGTGTGAGTGCTGCTGGCATTGTGCGCATGCCTGGTGGTGTATTTATATGTGTGAGTGTGACAGCAATGCATGCATGGCACGTGCACAAGTGCTTGGCAGGTTGGCTGTTACTGCTTTCATACTTAGCTGGATTGCTGCTGCTGCTGACCACATGCTGTTATATGTGCCTTCTGCACCATGCTCCTCCCTGCTCCTGTTGCAGGTTCACGTGCTGTCGCCAACCAGTCAGGCGAGCGGGGCCTTATTGTTGTGGAGCCTATCACAGCAGCAGCAGCTGCAGCAGCAGCAGGGGCACCAGGAGCAGCAGCAGCAGCAGCTAGCCATCCTACAACAGCACTCGAAGCGGCCTTCTCTGCTGACGCATCAGCAGCAGTTGGCGTCTGTGCGTTGCTAGCCGGCCGCCGTGCAGCAGCGCTTGGGGCGCAGCAGGGTTTAGCGGCCAACAGCGAGGGTTTGGGGTTTGGCAATGCCTTCGGCTCTAAAACCGCAGCAGGATCTTCTGCTGGTGGTGGTGGGGTTGATAGAGATTGGGTTGGGCAGAAGAGGGTGGGTGGGATAGCAGGGCTGCTGGCCAGGGGTTTAGGGGTAGCTGAGGAAGCAGCAGCAGCAGCAGCAGCAGGAGCAGGTGTGGCAGGTGGCGGCTATGCTGGATGGCGGCTGGTGCTGCTGTCTGAGTGTACACCCCAGCAGCTTGTGCAGGTGAGAGTGCAACAAATGTGGGGATTGCTGGGTTAAAGTACTGCAGCAAGTGGAGCAGCAACAACAGTTGGTGAAGAGAAGGTGCATTGTTGTTGTCTCAGCAAACACCGCAGCTATCTGTTGCCACTGTTTGTAGGAACGGCATTGTTGGGCATTGATCCGAGTCCCTGCTGCGCCTGCGTGTTCCATATCATTGCTGTCTCACCTGACAGTAGCGCCATGTATCTGACTGATCAGCTGCTGTCGCGGTTGCTGCTGCTGCTGCTGTTGTCGTGCCTGCAGGCACACCTACGCAGCCACGACTGGGGTTCAGCCTTCCACATCAGCAGGGCTTATGGTTTAGACGCTGACGTGGTGTACAGGGCACGCTGGGCAGCCAGCCCAGTCAGCAGGGCATCGATCAGCGACAATCTGCCCAAGCTCAGAGATCGACGGGCCGCAGTGGCGGAATGCCTCAGCAGGATTGCACTGGTGCGTTGCTGGGTGTTGGCAGTTGTTTTGTCGCCTGTGTTCATACCAGCTTCCTTACTTCTTATGTGCGAGTTACGTGGAGCGGCTCGTATTGCCGAGTCTGTGCTGCAGCTTGTGTTCCTTTGGTTTGCTCTTCTTGGCGGTGTGCTCTGCTGAAGACCGCTAGTATGCAAAACCTATTGGCTGTCGCTGCAATCTCATCCTTGTTACATAACGATTTTGTAACATGTTACATGTCCTGCAGGACTATGAGTCAGCGCGGCTGCTGATCAGCTACGGTCTCCGTGAGACCGCCAAGTGGGCAGCCCCACCAGCCTCTGTAGCAGCAGCAACAGCAGCGGCAGCAGCAGCAGCACCTGAGTTTGCCACACCTGGGCGAGTGCTGAGACCCAGCGGCAGCAGCAGCAGCAGCAGTGGTGCTACGCCTGGTCGGAGTGCTGGCGCAGTGCCGCTGCCTTCGCCTGGGGGCCTCACAGGGGTGGCTGCTGCTGCAGGTGCGGTTGACATGGCAGCAGTTGCGCACAATGTTGCGGGTACAAGCAAGGTTGTTGCCACAACCATCTGCAGCGGCACAAATGCATGCACATGTCAGGTCTTGCATGCATGTTTGGCGATCTGTCCCTTCCTTTCAAGCGCTGTGTGCCTTTCTTCAAATACGTAAAAAATGGTCGTGTGATTGTGTTGCCTGCTCTTGTGCGCTGTTTGCAGGCCAGTCTGCTGACGGCGGTGCTGCTGAGCTGGTGTCGCTGCCAGCTACAGCAGTACAAATGTATGCACATGTCAAGTCTTGAAAACACGTTTGGCCATCTGTTCCTTTCCTCTGAATGCTGTCTGTCTGAAACTGACGTCAGCATCTGTCTCCTGCTGTGCAGGCCAGTCTGCTGAGGGTGGTGCTGCTGAGCTGGCATCGCTGCCGTCTGCTGCTGCCGAGGAGGTTGGCTGGTGGCGGCTGCAACGCCTCAAGCTGCTGCAGCTCCATGACAGGCTGGAGCTGGCAATGGTGGGTGTATGCTGCAAGTGGTTTTGTGGTTTTATTGGTTTTGTGTGGTTTTGTGGCTTTGTGAGATGGGGGCTGGGGCAGTGCGGTGTGTCTGCAGCGCCTCAAGCTGCTGCAGCTTATCGACAGGCTGTAGATGGCAATGGTGGGTTCATGCTGCCATTGGTTTTGTGGTTTTGTGTGTTGGGCGCAGGGGCAGTGGTGTGTGTCTGCAGCGCCCCAAGCTGCTGCAGCTGGTCGACAGGCTGGAGCTGGCGATGGTGGGTGTAATCGCTGCGGAGTTGGTGGGCGCTGGCGGCAGGAGCGCACATGCTGTCGATGTCCACGCCCGCAGGCTAATTCCAAGCTGTTTGTGAGGCTAGCGTAGGGCACAGCATACATACAAATGCACCCCACAAGACCTCCCATGGATTTCAGCCTTCTTTGCCAGCATTATATTCCTTTGCTGTCCTGTGCTGCTGCTTCCCCTGATTGTAATGCTGCATCGCAGGCGCTCAACCGCCGCACATATGACCCATCCGTGTTTGAGGCTCTGCGCCACGAAGACATCCGTCACGCAGCAGCAGCACTTGCAGCGACAGGCCACGTAGCAGGCCTGCAGCTGCTGCTGCAGCGGCACCGCGCAGCACTACAGCCTCGCCTATTGGCGTTGCTATCTAGCCTCCCGGAAAGCCTGGATCCTAGAACGTATGCGGCACTCATTCCCAGAGCTGCAGCCTTTGGTGCCACCACCCCTGCTGCTGCTGCTGGTCCTGGTGTTATAACACCTGTTATAACAGGCGTGCTGACAGCAGCAGCTGCGCTGAAGCCGGCAGGGCCTGGGAACCAGCACTATGCAGGCAGCCGGAAGGTTGACTGGGTAGAGAGTTATGATATGCTTGCATTCCTGCAGGCTACAGCAGCAGGGCAGGCAGCATTAGGCGTCAACCCTGGTGCTGCTGCTGCTGGCGGTCAGGGTGGCAGCAATAGAAGCAGTGCCGATGGTGCAGCAGCAGCAGCGTCTCCACCTCAGTCACCCCTTGCTAGACCTGTTCGGCTCTTTGATGACGAGCAGCAGCAGCAGCAGCTAGTCGCACCGGCCAGGGCAGCTCCCTCCCCAGCAGCAGCAGCAGCAGCAGGTGGTGCATTTGGCAGTCCATTGCAGTCAGCAGGAAGTCTGGAAGCTGCTGCTTACCACATCCACCCGGATGAGGCTGCTGCTGCGCTGCATGCAACAGAGGAAATGGAACGGCTGCGGCTGCAGCAGCAACTGGCAGCAGCAGATCCTGGCGCCGCTGCTGCTGCTGATGCTTTGCAGGGTGGAGTGCGCTGTGGGCCGAGCGATCAACAGGTATGCAGTACCATATGTATGTGTAAAGTTGCGGCAAGCATGAAAACAGATGCTCAGTACTCTGGCATTGTGGGGGGCTGTTTGCCTGCATCAACGGTTTGGGGTGATTGTGGTGTGGGCACTGTACGATCACATGCGTGGATGGTTTGCTGTGTTGGTAGCGTGATCTGAGCAGCAGTGAACAGCTTTCTTGCTGCACCTGCTGCTGCTATGTCATATGCTGCTGCTGCTATGTCATATGCTGCTGCTGCTGCTGCTGCTGCTGCTGCACCTTATGCAGATTGCCGAATGGTTTGCGGCACGTGCCCTGCGCCTAGACAGCGCCAGTGGCCAGCTGACATCAGCGCAGCAGCTGCTGGAGCTCGCTGTTGCCAAGGGCTATGCGAACTTCACAGTTGCACTGAGTGTGAACTCTGCTGTGAACTTTTCAGCCGACCGCAGCAGCAGCTTGGGGGCTGAGGCGTCGTATCTGCTGCGGGCTGGCAGCAGCAACAGCGCAGATGGTGGTACAACAGGGCATATGGCAGCAGCAGCAGCAGCAGCAGCAGCGCAGAATGGCGTCACATTGCCTGTTCAAAGTCTGCTGGTGCAGACACAAGTGCTGTTGCAGCTGGTGAAGGCTTGGTGGCCTGGCGAGCAGCAGCAGCAGCAACGTCAGCAGCAGATGCAGCTGAGCAGAGACAGCTTCACTGCCGAGCAACTCGGCAATGCAGCTGCTGGTGCTACTTTTGGTGGTTTGCCAGCTGTGTGGGCAGTGGGGCTTGGTCAGTGGTTGTCTGTTGGGCTGTTGCCGCAGCTACTGTGCTGCCTGGCAGCTGGCAGCAGCAGTGCTGCAGAACTAGCCGACAGGTAAGGATGAGGTGTCGTCTGGTACGCTGATTAGTGCCTGGCATCATGTGCCTGTCGCAGTTGCTGTTTGAGTTACTGCCCATCATCTGGCAGCGCTCCTGGACTGGCTAGCAGGGGAGGCCCGCTCGCTGTCGCGTCTTACATACAAATAGACCCAACCAAACTCCACATGCTGCTTTGTGCTTAGCGATATTTTTGTGTATGCTTTGAAATGCGTCAGGCAACATGAGGCTTCACGGCCGCTGGAGGTTGCTGTGCAGTTGTACACCTGCTATTTTTGCAGCTGCTGATAGCAAAACCTTCATCCCTACTGTTACCCACATTTGCTGCTTTGCAGGATGCTTCCGCTGCTGGCTTGCTACCCCAATCCAGACCGCGCCGCTGCGCTGCATCAGCTGCTGCTGCACTTAGTCATCTCAGCAGCTGGCAGCAGCAGCAGTACCAGCGGCAGCGGCAGCAGCAGCAGCGGCATCAAGCTTGCTGTAGCAGTGCTCGAACGTGAAGCAGAACTGCTGCAGATGGCAGCAGATGTGCATGCTGGGGCTGGTAGGGGTGCTGTTGCTGCAATAGCAAAGTCCCAGGCAGCCGCAACAACACCAACAGCAGCAGCAGCAGGGCGTCAACAGACATCCCCACCTGTGTCACCACTAGCAGACACTGAGCAGCAGCAGCAGCAGCAGGGTTTGCCGGATGGTGGTTTGCTGTGGGGTGGTGATGTGGAGGCTTGCGTGACAGCAGTGCTGGCAGCAGTAAGTGCCTGCAGCAGCACCAACCAATGGGCAAAGCTTGAGCAGTTGCTGGATGCAGCAGCAGAGGCGCTGGCAGCAGCAGCAGCTGCTGCAGGTCAGCCGTTGCCAGCCAGCATAGCCAGCATCAGTCAGCGACAGCAGCAGCAGCAGGGGGTGGCTCGAAGGATGTCTGTCAGATCAAAAGGCAGATCAACTGCTGCGGCTGCTGGTAGTTCTAATGGCTGGGATGACTCCTGGAGTGATAACGACGGTGACAACAGTGACGATGACCACTCAGATGCTGACGTTGGCAGCCATAATGAGCAGCTTACAGCTGCAGCAGTTCGAGCCGCACTAGCGCAGCATGCTTTGTCAGAGGCCGCAGTTCATGTGTTGGCTGCAGATCTGGCCAGCTTGCGCGGCAGGGTGCGTGCTGCACGTCTGCTGACAAAGCAGGGCTGCTGCGTTGGGCTGGGCGAGCTGGCTGCTGCTGATGGCGCTGCTGTGAATGACATGCTACAGCGGCTGCTGGGGCGTGCACAGAGGTACGGCTCGGCGGTAGCAACTTCGCGCGCTTGATTGTTCAGGGTCTTGTGAGCATGAGTGCTGTGACGGCGTTGAGTTTCAGTGGGTTGCCTGCAGGAAAACGGCTCGCACATGTTGATCTCAAAACTCTGTCAGCAGCGGCCTGTCTGCTGCACTACCTGCTGCACTACCTACTGCAGCAGCTGCACTCAACATCATATGCTCACTGCAACTAGACGCATGCTGTGAATGACATGCTGCAGCGGCTGCTGGGGCGTGCGCAGAGGTACGGCTTGGCGGTGAAAACTTAGCATGCATGACTGCTGTGTTGACTTTGAGTCATAGCAATGATATCTGGGGGATGTTTCCTGCGGGGAGAGGTCTCTATGTTGCGTCAATACTCCAACGCTGTAAGCATGCGGCCTTGCTGCTGCACCGCCAACTGCAGCAGCTGCACTCAACCACATACCTCACTGTTGCTAGGCATATATCTGCCTGTGAATGAAATGCTGCAGCGGCTGCTGGGGCGTGCGCAGAGGTACGGCTCGGCTATACATGTTTTATCTACATGTTTTATCTACTCAACTCTGATGCATTTGCTGTGGAAAGCACTTGGCGGTACCAACTTTACGCGCATGAATGCACAGGGTTTTTTGGGCAGGACTGCTGTGTTGAAGTTGAGTCATGGCAAAAATATCTGGGGGTTGTTTCCTGCGAGGAGGTGGCTCTTATGTTGCGTCACTACTCCAATGCTGTAAGCATGCGGCCTTGCTGCTGCACTACCTACTGCAGGAGCTGCAGTCAACCACACGTTTTCACCGCAACTTGGCACATGCCTGCTCCGACCGCTCCCCTCTGTTCTTTGCCACCCTGTTACACACCCAACAGGCTTGGAGGGTCATGGCCTGAGGCTCAGAGGGCGCAGGCTTGGCACGACCTGCTGGAAGCGTGGCAAGCATGCGCCCTTGCTGCTGCTGCTGCTGCAGATCCCACTAAAGTCCTGGCGGAACTGCATGCCACCATGCACAACTACAACGCAATCTGCTTGTCGCTGTGGTAAACCAGTGCTCACATGTGCTTCACTTTTGTTCTTTTGCTGCTGCAATGTATTCCATCAACAGGCTTGGTGGGTCGTGGCCTGAGGCTCAATGGGTGCAGGCATGGCATGACTTGCTGGAATCACGGCAAGCCAGCGACCTTGCTGCTCCTGCTGCTGCTGCTGCTGCTGCAGTTCCTCTAAAGTCCTGTGGCAACTGCATGCAACCATGCACAACCACAACCATGCACAACAATCTGCTTGTCGCTGTGCTGAACAAGTGCTCACTATGTGCTTCACTGTTGTTCTTTTGTTGCTGCACTGTATCCCACCCAACAGGCTGGGTGGCTCATGGCCTGAGGCTCAATGGGCACAGGCATGGCACGACTTGCTGGAAGCGTGGCAAGCCGGTGGCCTTGCCGCTGCAATCCCCACTGAAACACTGGGGCAGCAGTTCCTGCGAGCGCTGCTGCTTGCTCAGCAGTATCACCTTGCAGCGCAATTCATACCGCACCACCAGGCGGGTTACACCATGGGTTACACCATGGGTTACACCCCGGGTTACACCCTGGGTTACACTAGTGACACTGGAGTTGTGGAGGAGCAGCAGCAGCATGATGTGGAATTCAAACAGCAGCAGCAGCATCGTGGGGCAGCAGATGTGGCGGCAGCAGCAGCTAGCTTGCAGCAGCAGCAGCAGCATCAGCATGCCCCAGGGTCGGCAGAGGCTGCTTTGTCAGCTCTAACAGGCGGCAAAGACGGCAGCAGCAGCAGCAGATTTGGTGTGCGCAAAGCACTGCATAACGCTGCTGAGAAAGCGCTACACACTGCTGCAGGTGCAGCAGTCAGCGGCAGTGCTCGTTTAGTTGGTGTATCAGCCAACGTCATTGGCACTACAGCCGGCCTTGTCAGCGGTACAGCTCACTTAGTCGGCAGTACAGCCCAAGCTGTAGGGGGTACAAGTGGCGTCATGGGCGCTACAGCCGGCCTTGTCAGCGGTACAGCGAGCCTAGTTTCTTCAGCTGCTGGGTTTGCTGCTGCCGCTGCTGCTGCTGCCAAAGCTGGTGCTGCTGCAGCAGCAGCAGGCGGTGCTGCTGGCAGCGGTACAGTGTACCTTAGGGGGGTGCATGGCCTGCTGTCTGCTGCTACTGCTGAGGGTGTTGTGGTGGCAGTGAGTCAGGAGTTGCTGGCAAGTGCAGTGTCACTTGATGACCCTACTGTTGCTGCTGCTGAGGCGGTGCTGCAGCTGCTGCCAGAGACATGCCAGGTGGGTGACGATGCAGCTGCTGCTTGATGTTATGCTGCTTGATGTTATGCTGCTGGTGCTGTGGGTATAGCTGCAACACTGTTGGGACTTGTATTTGCATAATGCTTTTGACCAGGTCTGCTTCGTGTGCAGCACTGTGGAAGCTGTAGCATAGTCAAACAATGCACCGATGGACGGCGTCTAATCTGCTGCTGCTGCTGCGGCCGTCTGTCCCTGCTGTAGGCTGCTGCTAAGCAGCGCAACGCTGTCGCTGTGCTGCGCCGCCTGCCCGAGTTTGGAGTCGCACTGCTGCCAGCGCAGCTCACAGCACTGCCAGACAAGCAGCAGCTGCTGCATAGCGTGCTGCTAGGCCGCAGCAGCAGCAGCAGGCGCGGCATGCGCAGTGGTGCGGGTGGTGATGCAGCGGGGGTTGGTTCTGGGCGTGTTGCTGTTGCGCCTTGGAGAAGGTTGGGTGACGTGTTGGAGTTGGCGGAGTTGCTTGGCATGGGCGGGCAGGAGGAGCAGCAGCAGGTGAGGCGCCATGGCTTTGGTATGCCTTGGAAGAGGTTGGGAGATGTGTCAGAACTATTGCAGTTCAGCAGCACTTGCCTGCATGATCAGGATGTGCTTGAGGTGGAGGAAGTTACTGCTGCATGCTTCCCATGTACGATACGAGCCATCACAGCCTGTAACACTGGCCAAATAACACACACAATGTACTGTTATTGCACTGTTCAACCTGGCCAATGCCTGCAGGTGTATCTGTTGGCTGCTGAGGCCGCACTGATGCGGGCCAGCTTCGCATCATGCAGCTGCTGCTACTGCTCTGACTCCTACAAGTGCAAGGCCTCATCTGTTACATGCTATGTTATGCCTGCAGGTGCGGCTGCTGGCAGCTGAGGCTGCGTTTGATGCCGGGGAGCGCGGCATCGCGTAGCTGCTGCTACTGCTCTGAACCCTACACGTTCGGCCTGATATGTAACATGTTATGTTGTGTCTGCAGGTGCGGCTGCTGGCGGCTGAGGCTGCTTTTGATGCTGGTGAGCGCGGCGTCGCGCAGCACCTGCTACTGCTCTGAACCCTATAAGTGCAAGACCTCATCTGTTACATGTTATGTTACATCTGCAGGTGCGGCTGCTGGCGGCTGAGGCTGCTTTTGATGCGGGGGAGCGCGGCATCACACAGCACCTGCTACTGCTCTCGATCCCAGATTTGATCCATGCAAGCAGAACCTGTAACCTCCCATCTGTTACATGCTATGTTACGTCTGCAGGTGCGGCTGCTGGCAGCTGAGGCTGCGTTTGATGCCGGGGAACGCGGCATCGCGCAGCACCTGCTGCTACTGCTGAACCCTACACTTGCAAGGCCTCATCTGTTACATGTTATGTTTCGTCCGCAGGTGCGGCTTCTGGCAGCTGAGGCTGCATTTGATGCTAGGAAGCGCGGCATCATGCAGCTGCTGATACTGCTCGCAACCCCACATGTAAACCATGCAAGCACAACCTGTAACCCCCCATCTGCTACATGTTATCTTGCTTCTACAGGTGCGGCTGCTGGCGGCTGAGGCTGCGTTTGATGCTGGGGAGCGCGGCATTGCGCAGCTGCTGCTGCTGCTGCTGCTGCTCTGAACCCTACAAGTGCAAGGCCTCATCTGTTACATGCTATGTTATGTCTGCAGGTGCGGCTGCTGGCGGCTGAGGCTGCTTTTGATGCCGGGGAGCGCGGCATCGCGCAGCACCTGCTGCTGAGCCTGGCTGCTGCACGCTACCCGCCTGCCTGGCGCCTAGCTGCTGAGATGGCATGCCCCGACAGGTGCGTGTTGAGCTGTTGGAACCTGCTATCCAGGTAACAAATCGTAGAGTCAAAGTAACAAGCTGTGCATGGCATGGTATGCTGTTGACCGCCTGCCTGGCGCCTGGCTGCTGAGATGGCATGCCCCGACAGGTGCGCTTTTGTGAGCTGTTGATAAATGCACCTCCTTTTCTGAAAAGTAATGCATAGTTTGTGGCAGGGGCAGACAGCTGTTCAAGGCTTGTAAAGCTGGTGTGTTGGCATGCTCATAGCAGCGACAATCAGCCGTTGGTTTCTAGTATAAATTGCTGCACGCTACCCGCCTGCCTGGCGCCTGGCTGCTGAGATGGCATGCCCCGACAGGTGCGCATTTGTGAGCTGTTGGAAACTACTTTTGTAGAGTCAAAGTAACAAGCTGTGCATGGCATGGTATGCTGTTGACCGCCTGCCTCCCTCGCCCGGCTGCTGAGGTGGCATGCCCCAACAGGTGCGCTTGTGAGCTGCTGATAAGTGTGCTGTTCTACAAACCGCAATGCATGATCTGTGGCAGGGGCATACGGACCGCATACAGCTGTCCTGCAGGGCTTGATTGTAAAGCTGGTGTGTTGGCATGCTCGTAGCAGCGACAATCAGCATTTGGTTTCTTGTATGATTTGCTGTTGCCCGACTGCCTGGCGCTTGGCTGCTGAGATGGCATGCCCCGACAGGTGCGCATTTGTGAGCTGTTCGAACTTGCTATCGTAGAGTCAAAGTAACAAGCTGTGCATGGCATGGTATGCTGTTGACCGCCTGCCTGGCGCCTGGCTGCTCAGATGGCATGCCCCGACAGGTGCGCTTTTGTGAGCTGTTGATGAGTGCATCTCCTTTTTGGAAAGCAATGCATGATCTGTGGCAGAGGCATTCAGCTGTCCTGCAAAGCTTGATTGTAAGGTGGTGTGTTGGCTTGCTGTGAAAGCGCTCATGTGCTTGCTTGCTTGCTTGCTTGCTTGCTTGCTTGCTTGCTTGCTTGCTTGCTTGCTTGCTTGCTTGCTTGCTTGCTTGCTTGCTTGCTTGCTTGCTGTGATCGCCCATTTTGAAAATACCTGACTGATGCCATGAGCTGCCGTGGCCAAGCAGCCGCAGCTTGGAACACTGCTTTGCAGCACCGCACAGCAATCGTCCGTTACTCTTGAGCGCACCAGACCATCCTGCTTGGCTTGTGATACTGCTGAAGCTGTGCCTCATGTGCCTGTGTGTTGATTGGTCACTGCTCCGTATTATGCTTTGTTGTTGTTTGTGCAGGTACGCTGACCAGAGCGCTGCCAGGGCAGCACGCGCGCAGCAGCTGCGACAACAGCAGGAGCTGGTGGAGCAGCACCTGGCACACGAGCAGCAGCAGCAGCAGAGCTCTGCCAGTGCTGCAACTGCCGCAGCAGAGCGCTGCCAGGGCAGCACGCGCGCAGCTGCTGCTACAGCTAGCAGGATATTAGATGCCTCTGCTGCGTCATCTGCCATAAACGCTGCTGAACATGAAGTAGAAGGCGATAGTGAAGCATCTGCTGTTGCTGCTGCTGGTGTTGCTGATGGTGTGTGCTCTGATGATGTGGCACCCATGACGCCGCGGTCCCAAGTAAGCCCGGCAGCAGCAGCAGCAGCACCGGGTACACCTCAGCCTGGCACACCAAACAGCACCAAGGCAGCACGGGAGTCTGCAAGCGAGCTTGAACACACAGCAGCAGCAGCAGCAGCAGGGGATAGTGAAGGAGAGGAGGCAGGGGCTGGCTGGGAGGGCCAATCACCTCCCACCACCCCAGCAGCAGCAGCAGCAGGGGGGGCTCCCTCTGCTCCCACCACGCCAAGGTCACCGACAGCAGCAGCAGATGATGAAGACCGTACACAGCAGCAGCAGCAGCAGCAGCACCAGCCAGACAGCAGCTCCACTGACCCTACCAGCAGCAAAGCAGCAGCGAAAGCAGGGAGCGCAAAAGAGGATGCTCAACACGCCAGCAAGGGCAGCAGCAGCAGCAGTAAGCACGCGCATGTGCTCGCGCCGGCTGTGCGGCAGCAGCTGCTGGCGTTTGCGGCTTGTTACTGTCCAGCCTCTGAGCTCCCTCCCATAACAGATGAACTCCTAGAGGCCCAGCAGCAGCAGCAGCAGGGTGGGCAGGAGGGTGCAATACTGCCACCTAGGCCAGACACACCGCTGCTGCATGCTACTAACAGTCAGGCAGAGCAGCAGCAGCAGCAGCTAGAGCTTGCAGCTGCCGCAGCAGCAACAGCAGGCAATGCACTCACCAGCATGCCTACCCTAGGTGACCCCCAGCTACTGCTCGGCTTGCTGATTAGTCAGCAAAGCTGCAGTGCAGCTCACACCATGTTGGATGAGCAGGTGATTGCTGTACAGCTGGGTGGAGTTGGGAGGTGCTACAGTAGCTTGCAACGGGTGTTGGCTGTTGGTGCTGCTGCTCAGCTGCTGCTGGCGCTGCAGCAGCCTGCTGCAGCAGCTGCGTTAGAAGCTGTTGGCATTGACCTGACCGCAACAGCCAGCAGTAGCAGTAGCAGCAGCAGCGCAAAGCCACCTGCAAGTGCTCAAGGGAAATCACTCATCGATGGTAGTGCATCATACTTTGCAGGCCTCCCAACGAGGCAGCAGCAGCTGCGGGCATTGCTGAAACAACCCCTGCGGGAGCTGCAAAGTATGGTGGATAGCATAGCCACCCAGCAGCAGCAGCAGGAAGAGGGTGTAGCAGCTGGAGGATCCGCAGCAGCAGCAGCGGATGCGTCGTCGTGTGCTTCTGGGCTGCTGCTGCGTCTGCAGCAGGTTGCAGACGGGCTGCAGATGAAGCAGTGGCTGCCTGACATTGACACTGGTCGCTTCATGGCAGGTAGGAATATATGCGCTATGGCAGGTACAAGTGGTGGTTGATTGTGTATAGGGACTGTCCCTGGTACTTGCCTAGCTGTGTTGGGCTGCCTCGCAGTGTGTTGTGTGTTGTTGATGGAGTGCATACAGTGCTGTGGGCCCTTCTGCTGATATTAGCTACAGCGCGGCAGGTGCGTGGCAGACGGGCGTCCTGTATGTTGATGTGAACATGCTGCTCAGGGCGCCGTGCTGTTTGGCCCATGAGTGTTGCCGTGTACTCTGTGTACTGTGTGTGTGCTTCATTGCGCTGGCACCCTGCGCGTGAAAAGGCATACGTCACGCCCACCATTACAACACATTGTTATATTGCGGCGTATGTTCCCCTGCATGTCATTCCCGCAGGTGACAAGGCGTATCAGCAAGAGGTGCTCGTCCAACTCGCCAGCAGGGCAGGCCAACTAGCAGTCCAACAGCAGCAGCAGCAGCAGCCGGACTTCCAGGCCATGATGGCAGAAGCACAGCATCTTGCAGGAACATACGGTGCAGACGGCTGGCAGCTGCCGCTATGGTTTGTGCACAGTGTGCTGCTGTATGCACCAGACGTAACAACGCCAGAGACACAGGCGCTGCTTGCAGCACATACGCCAGTGCTGCTGCAGCGGCCGGCTGCTGCTGCTGCTCATCTGTTCGGCAGCACGTATCCGCTGCTGCCGGCTGCTGCGGCAAATCATATTGCATGCACGTTGGGGATCATCAGCAGCTGCCTGCAGGCTGCTGCTGCTGCTGCTGCTGCTGGACAGCCGGAAGCAGCAGCCAATTCTAGCAGCAGTGCTGCGTTGCTAAATGCAGTGCTGCCGGTGCTAGACCGTTTGCGTGAGCTGCTGTCAAAGAGCAGCACAGCGCTGTCAGGGCTAGCAGTGAAGCAGCTGATTGCTGGCCAGGTGACACTGATGCTGACACCAGCGGTAGCAGCAGCTGAGGGGCTTGCAGCAGCAGCAGCAGCAGCAGCAAATGGTGCAGCTGAAACCTCGGACAGTGCAGGGCAGCCGCAGCTGGCAGGTGACGCTGCAGCAGAAGGTAAAGACATTTCTGTATCTGGCAGCGGCAGCAGCAACCCAGCAGCAGCAGCAGCAGCAGTGGCGCTTGATGTTCCAGTGCTGGTGCTAGAAGCAGTCAGTGCAGTGGCAGCACATGTAAGCACACCTGCCTCAGCTCTTGTTGTTGCCAAGCTGCTGAAACACTTGCAACTCATTTCCGAGATGCTAGCGAGAGCCTCAGGGGACAAGCAGATGCAGCAGCAGCTAGCACGGCTGGTGTCAGGGATGCCCCCTGGACTGCCGCACCTGCTGCTGGTTACAAAGGCGATGAGTTGTGACGAACAGCAGCAGCAGCAGCAGTGGGATGTGGCAGCAGCAGCAGGTGCAGCAGATGATGGGCAGGAGCTTGCTTCTCAAGACAGCTACGAAAGTGTTGGTAGCTACTACAGTGCCAGCAGCCGGGGCAACAGCAGCACCAGCAGCAGCGGCGCAGCAGCGCCTGTCTTCAATCAAGCCACCGGGTTTGCTCTTGCAAGGGCGCGTTACTGCAGCAGCTCTGGCAGGCAGCAGTTGCCGCGCTGCAGTGCATTGCAGTTGATGTCACTAGCTGGCTGGCTAGTGCTGCAGCAGCAGCAGCCACTGTCAGAGAAGGCAGTGGGGCCGCTGCAACCACTGCTGCTGAGCCCTGGCTTGCAGCTGCAGATTCTTGAAGATCTTATAACACTTGTTATGAATCCTGAGGCACAGCTGGCGGGGCTAGCTACTGCTGCTGCTGCTGCACCTGCTGCTGGTACCAGCAGAAACAGCAGCTTCAACACAGCTGGCAGCAGCAGTGGTGACTTGGCAGCAGCAGCAGCAGGCAGCAGCAGCAGTACGGCGCTCCTGCAAGATGATGTGGTGGCTGTAGCAGCCTGGCGGCCACCTGTACTGCCCGCAAACTTGGCGCCAAAACGACGGGAGCTGCTACAGCCTCTCCTGCGAGCCGCAGTACAGATTGTAGCGCAGCAGGCAGCCACCAATGCAGTTACGGCAGCTGGCTTAGCAGCAGATGATGCAGCTATAGCAGCAGCAATGGCGGTAGATCTTGCAGCTGAGGTAGCTGCAGTGTCACCAGCGGCAGCATCTGAGCAACAAGATGCAGCAGATGATGCTGCTGTTGGTGCATTGCAGCTGCAGTCGTTGCAGCCGCTGCTGCAGCAGCTGCTTGCTGCTGGCAGTTACACAGCTGTAGACGCTTTGCAGCTTTCTGCTGATGTGGCCAGCCTGCATCTCTCACTGCTTGCGGCACAAGATCCAGCTGCAGCAGCAGCAGAGGCAGCGCAACAGCATGCTGTGCAAGCTGTGTCGGGTTCAGTACAGCAGATGGCAGAAGGCTTGCTGCAGCAGCTGCAGCAGCAGCTGACTGCAGAGCAGCAGGCTGGCAATCCATCTGAAGCTGCATTACAAGCAGCAGCAGTAGAGAGTGGTAATGCACTTGGTGACTTGGAAGCTCTACTACGCTGCTTGGCAGCAAACATACCACTGCAGCAGCAGCAGCAGCAAGCTGTTGACCCTCTTCCTGCAGTAGCTCCTACAGCTGGCTCTGCACTGGAGCAGTCATCCTCCGACCAGCAGCAGCAGCAGCACAATGCAGGAGCATGGCTAGACGGAGCCCTTCAGCAGCTGCGTAGCCAGCTCTGGCAGCAGCTGCAGCAGTACCAAGCACAGCTGCCAGCTGAAGCATACAGCAGCAGCACAGTAGCAGGACTGCTGGAGTTGCTGGAGCTGCTCAGCACTGGCCGGCTGTGGCCTAACTGGCTGTCAGCAGCAGCAGCAGGTGGTGGGGGTGGCGGCTGGGTAGGGTTGGTTGGGGTTGCTGGTGGTGGTGCTGCTGGCAGTGGCTTGCTGCTTGCTCGTACGCTGACGTGTCTGAGCAAGCAGTGGCCTGGCTTGAAGGTGAGGCGCATGCAGAGCGTGTTTTGTATGTGATGTGTTCCAAGGTGCTTCAGGATTGTGTCAGTTTGCAACACCCGGGCCTGCAATGCCCTACCTCACCTGTTTGCCGCAGTATGTGTAGCAATTGCGTACTTGTCAAGAGGTGTTGTGCGGCTGGGGAAGAGCAGGGCGAGGGGGAGGGGGCAGCACTCCATGTGATTCATGTACTGGCAAAAGCTTGTACATGGTTCTCTTGGTGCAACTGGTGTGTGTGTCTTCTATGCTGCTGCAGGCGACAGCTGACGATGTGTCCAGCGTAGCTGCAGCTTCTGCTCTGTTCAGCTGTTTGCTGCAGCAGCCAGCAAGCAAAGCAGACGCAGAAGAGGATGCAGCACAAGGAGCAGCAGCAGCAGCAGCAGCAGCCACTCCCCTCACACTGGAGCAAGTGGCAGTACTGCAAACGCTGCTGGCAGATGTATGGAGGGAAGGCACAGTGTTCCCTCCTGCAACTGCCCCAGCAACAGAGCAGGCTGCAAATGATGCAGCAGCTGCTGAAGTTGCTGGCAGCCAGGAGCAGCAGCAGCAAAATGAGGACAAACAGCAGCAGCAGCAGCAGGAGCTTGCAGATTCACTGGGCCTGCCGGCCAGCAGTTGTTGCTTGTCGAAGCTACACGGCTGCTGGCAGCAGCTGCTGAGCTGCATGTTGGCTCAAGGCCATGTTGCAGCTGTGCTGGCAGTGCTCGATAAGGTTGCAGCAGCTGCAGCCACTGTGGCGATGACTGCTGCTGCTTCAGCAGGCACTCCAGCAGACACGCAGCAGCAGCCCCATCTGGTGTTGCCAATCAGCGAAGCAGAGGGGCAGCAGCTCTTGGATCAAGTGAAAGCACAAGCCAGCAGCAGCAGCAGAGGCGGGGGAGGGGGCAGCCAGCTAGCAGCAGTGCTGGGGCTGCTGATGCCATATAGGTGCTTGCAGGAACGTGCAGTTGCTCAGCTAGTGCAGGGTGAAGTGCTTGTGCATGCTGATGGAGCCTATAGCAAGCAGCTGCTGGCGCTGCTGCTGCTCAGAGGGCAGCTGGTGCAGCTAGCTGGAACTGTGGCAGCAGCAGCAGCAGAGGCTGGCGTTAGCGGAGAGGGGCCCACAGCAGCAGCAGCAGCAGCTGGGCAGATGCAAGCATACGAGATGTATAAGCTGCTGCTTGGGGAGTCCTTGACAGCAGGAGCAGTGGGAGCGTCGCATCAGCATGGCCGGCATCAGCTGGGGCTAGTGGTTGGGTGCTTGCTGCCACATGCAGTAGCGCAGCTGTGCCTGGGGTCTGACTATACATCAGCAGCAGCGCTGGTTGCAGCACGTGCACGGGTGGCATCTGGGATGTGCACATTGCAGGGAGCGCTACTGGTGCTGGAGCGGTACCTTGCGTTTGTTATGCACTCACAGCAGCAGCAGCATCAACAGTTTGGCAGGGCTGCAGGATCGGCGGGTGCAGGTGTGGGTTTGCCTTGCTGTGAGCATTGGCTTGCCAGCACCACAGCAGCAGCTGCGCACACTGGACACACCAAGCTTGTGCAGGCATTGTGCAGCAATGATGGACAGCAGCAGGGAGGCAGGGCTGCAGGAAGCAGAGTTTCGTCTCTGGATTGATCGCGCAGCTGTTTATGTGTTGTAAAAAAGGGCATTGTACGTTGCAAGAGCGAGCTCAGCAGTACAAGATTTGCTAAAGTGTTTGTGCGGCAGCAGCGTGCTGCACGATTATCTCAAGCTCTGATCCTCTGATCTTCAGTACATCAAATTTTTTGCTGCATCGTTTGGTTGCCGCGACACACAGCGTTATTGTCCCCCACTTTCAAGCGGGCCGCGCCCTAACACAACCCTATGTCGATTGCTCACCTGCTGCCACAGCTGCATATAAGGCACCAGGCCGCATCTTCTAAGCCAATCGTAGCTAGTTGAGTTGAAACAAGAGTTGAAAATTGCAAGTTGTGTTCTTTGTAGCCTTTGCGGGAGAGACGACAGCAGTCGCGGACTGGGGAGCATGCCGGCCTTGTAGCTAGCGTACACAATAAGCAGCGGAGCTATGGCTGCAGGCAAGGGTGCCAGGCTCTTGGCTCAGGCTGCCACGGGCTTCTGGCTGGTGTACTTGTTGGCAGCAGCAGGTACGCTGACTCGAAGTCACCCAATGCTGCAAAGGCACAAATTCTTGGCAGAAAGTTCTGCATTTAACAGCTTTGTATTACAAGCTTCTTAATGAGCTAGGTGTACTGGTGATAACGATAATGGCGCTAGGCAGGACAGCGGTATTCAAAACGCGGAGCCAGGACGGCCTTTCGCACATTGTTTTACAAATTTTTATATGCTAAAAAGGCAATGTGTGACTTTGCCGCTGTGTCACTGCTGCAGACATTGTTGCTGCAGCTGCTTCACAACAAGTAGACAGCTGCCCAGAGAAGGTTGAACCAGTGTGCGGGGAGGACGGCCTCAGCTACTACAATGGTTGCCTTGCGAAGGCTCAGAAGGTCACGGTTCTGCACGAAGGTTACTGCAAAGGTGAGCAACATGCTGACGGATGCGCCCTGCACCAAGCAGCAGCTGCCCATGTCAACTGGTGACACAGCAGCATCATACAATCTCGACAGGCAGACAACCAAAGGACACTTGTACCAGAATGCAGCTGCAGTGCTATGCCAGGAAGCTCCAATCCAACGTGATAACACTCCTTGGTGCGCTCACAGGCTGCTGTTCTGCTGCTTCCTTCTTCTTGTGTGCCTTGCTGCTCTCCTGCAGATGCCTTCTTCAAGTTCAGCAGCCCCAAGCTCAAGGTCCGACTAGAAGCCAGTCCTACAAGGCCCCGCAGGATGGCCCCCAAGGAGAGGGCACAGGCGCAGATGTCAGCATTCGTCATCAACGCGTACTCATCTGATGGCTTCGTGTATGTCGGCAGGGCGCAGCTAGCGCCCAGGCCACACAGTCAACACCAGGCAGACAACAGCAGTAGCAGCAGCAGTAGCATAGGCAGCAAAGAAAGTAGTCAAGGCAGCAGTGGAGGCCAGCAGGAGCTGGGTTCCTTCACATTGGGGAAGGTGCTCCCGAGCTGGGTGTCAGCAGTGCGCTTCACCCCACAGGGCCACGTGTACGTAGCTAAGGAGGTTGACAGTGAACAGCAGCAGAAAATCGCAGATGCTGCTGAACTCAGCATAAAGCCCCAGGTGCCTGCAGCAGCAATGCGCCGGCGGCTAGCAGCCAGCAGTAGCAGGAGCAGCAGTAGCCGCCGCCTGGGTCCTGCAGCAGCAGCAGCAGACAGCTTGCAGCCGAAGGGCCGTCACTTGAACATCATGGTGGGAGCAGATGAGCGCAAGGTGTGCCCGCTAGGCCCTACCTACCCCTTCTCTGCAATCGGCCAGATCGATTTCGAGGAGGCTGGCACGCCCTACATCTGCTCTGGGACGCTCATCAGCCAGCGGCGCGTGCTGACGGCTGCGCACTGCGTGTGGGATGTGCAGTCGCAGTCGTTCGTGGACGTGCTCAGCTTCGCGCCTGGGCGCTTCAGGTGGGTGCTTGTACATGCCGCCTGACTGTCCCTTTGTGTGGTTTGTGCCGCAACTTAGATGTCTTGCAGACTGCTTTGCAGGGGGGTGTTCTGCTGCTGTGGTTTTGCCAGAACAGCCTGCAACAGCTGAACAGCACCATCATGTAGATCCTGTCCCTAACTGACCCTGTGTTATGTACTTTTCACCTGCTACCTCATCTGCAGGGGTGCTGGCGGCAAGATGGTCAACCCCTACGGCGTGTTCAAGTGGGCGCATGCAACGCTCATGAAGAACTACCTCACATCAGATGAGACCCAGGGCGACATCGCAGTCGTGCAGCTGGAGGAACCAGCCCCCAAGGCTGCTGGCACCTTGGGCCTGCGCGCCAACTGCCAAGATGAGGACAGCGCTCAGGTCACCACTGCCGGCTACCCCTCAGACCAGCAAGAAGGCGAGTGCATGACCACGGAATGCACGGTGCGCTTTGACTGTGAGCGTGAGTCCACACGGCACAAGTGCGACACGTACATGGGGCAGTCTGGCAGCTCATTCTGGGACACTGATTACTACATCAGGGGGGTACACGTGCGCGGGCTGGTGGATGAGGAAGTGAACGAGTTCACCACGCTCAGCAGGCGAGTGCTAGCCAAGATCAGAGAATGGGAAGGGCGGGAAAAGGGTGGCATAGAGTGAGCAGCCCTGGAGCCGGCAGGTGTTACATTTGTGGCTTCCTAGTAAGTGCGCATGGTGCTTACTCTTGATGCCCATCCACATGCCTGCCTGTCACACCAATTTTGACACGCATCCGTGTCGTTGTTATTGGTAAGAGTGAGAGCTGGCTTATAGCTTGAGAGCAGGTGCAGGCAGCTGCATCTGTGCTCCTGGCTGGGGCCATGCCAGGGGCTCCTAGAGACATCCAAGTGCATGCTCACAATGCACATGTGTGCGATGGTGCGTGCTTGTGATGCTGCCATTGCTGCGCCATAGTGTTGTAGTTCTGCATTCACACCATTCATGCATTTATTTTATGGGGATCCTTGACTGCTGAACAAACCAGCAACTGCAAGTCATGTTATCATCAAGATGGCTGAGTGACAGGCCAACATGTCATGCTTATTTGCAAGTTGTTGAATGTCTGGGAATGAACCAGCACGCATCCTGTCATGTCATATAGCTGCTGTTGTTGCTGCTGTTGCGACATAGCAGTTGGTCGCGGGTGAACTGTGTGGCAGGGGTCGTGCACTGCAGGCCCTTGACAATATGACACAAGCAGGCATTTTAGCTTGGGGAGTTGTGGCTGAGAATTGGTTGCTGCTGTCATGATATTGTACACCCACAGGCTGCGCAGGCAATGTTCCTTGGTAGGTAGCTTGGCCTTTGTACCTGTGAGACATAGTCCCTGCTCTACAGCAGTTGCAAGTGTGCGACATGGCAGGGCCTATTTGGCACATGCATTCCTTGTGGTGCTTGCAGGCAATGGTAGCTCCTTGCATCCAAGGGCAGATTGCCTGCAACGGCCAGAACTGTAATGTGGGCAAGGGGCAGTCACTCCTATGTGACATGCATAATGTCCATAGCTTGGTGCCTGCAGCTGCTGTCAAGCAGTGCGCCCTGTGTGTTGCAATAGCCTGTTATGCAGGCTGCAGGATGTAGCGATGACTGCCTGCAGGATGATGCAGATGTTTGGCAGCAGCTCTGCCCAGCATGCCTGCTGCTGTGCACCTGTGTGCCAGCAAACAGCCTGTCCAGCTGCTGTCGCCGCCACCTGTGTGGCACCATAAGCATGCACCATATACATGGGTGTGCCTGGCTGCTTAAGAGCGCCGCTCTGTACCCCATCCTCGTGCATGGCATTGGGTTGCTAGCTCAATGTGTGTGCTCATGTATCATGCTCTTCTGTGTGGTTGTCTTTTTGAGCCCTGGCTGGTTGAACTGCCGCCTTGCGTGTCATATGGATAGTCACAATACTAGTGGGGGCCGCAATTACTGTTTAGCAGAAGTGACATTCTTACCTTTGCTTGTTTCATCAACATTTCATTTGCAGCGTGGCGCCAAAGCCATGTGGTTCTGCCTGCCAGACACAGACTGTTTGGTGTGCACGCCATGATGTTGCATATGCCAGTCATGGCAGTACCACTGCCTGGTAGGTTACGTGCTTCCAGCTCAATTCAATTGACCATGGCATGGTACACCAAAAACAGTTACTAATCAGCGCTTTTGTTTATGCCTGTCACAAGGCAAGAAGCAGGCAATGTTGGTACGCCACAGTAGCGTGACGCTGCTGGCAGCCGCGCGTTGCGCAACGACAACAAGTGCATGCACTTGTGACAAGCGGGGCATTACACTGTCGTTGAACAGCACTTGAACATGGAACGCACGTGCACCAGGCTCTGTTCAATGATTTTTTGTAACAGGACACATTTCACAAGCTGTCTTGCAGCAGGTCACCGGCCCCTGCCACACCATTCCGACAGACTGTGCCACGCATTGTCACAAGAGTCCTACTGCGCAGATACATCTCAATGATCCCATGATCCCATTCTTGCAGCATGCTGCAACCCTTTACAACGCACAAACATTATCATGTCTGGCAGGCCCCTGATGTTGGTGTGTCGCACACCAAGTTACGGCCCTGTTTGAGCAAGGTCAATCTGATCTGATCTGTGTTTTTCTACAGCAACTGCCGTGATCGGCGTAGGCAGAACCGTCCAATTACAGCTCTGACCACGCAAGATGTGTTTATGCCACAGGCATGGGGCAGTATGCTCAAAGCGACAACAAAGGCAGCACACCGCGACTTACGTTCAAACGCAGTTTGTCACGTGTCACAGACGAGCACCAGCCGTGGTTACTGTTCTTCATTATGTCTTGAGTCTGAGATGTGCAGTTTGACTTGGCTAGTTTTCACCGTCCAAGAGTCGAGCCTTGATATGTACTGCTGAGCTTCCCGCGCCTCGCACGCGGCCTCAGCCTATACAGCTTTCATGATTAAATCAAGGCAATAAGCAACTGAAGAACATTTGGCATCACTTCTCAGCCTTAGCAGCATCAGCGGCCGTGTGAGATGCCGTCCTCTTTTGGTCGCTTTCAAGCAGAGCCTTTCAGAGCAGCAATAAGATCATACAAAACAATTTGAATGGTTTTGCGTGCCCTATCGCTGCTAACAGGATGTGGTCAAGGCTAGCTTGCTGACCAGCAGCAGGTGCAGCTGTAGATTCAGAAGGCATTTCTCAACAGCAGCGACGCGTTCAATCAAGGCCGCGACGGCGATCGCTCCCATTATCAAGCTATTCTGCAATGGACGACAGTGGCAGTTCTTCAGCTGGCGCTGCAGGTGGCACCCATCTTGCAGGAGTGGCCAGCCATGTGAGCAGCGGCAGCGCTGCACCTCATGCGCATGGCAACAAAGGTGTGGCTCATCCAAGCAGGCTTCGTCGCATGAGCACGCCTGCCAGCAAACCTGACCAGCATGCAGCTGGCCTTGCAATGCTGTACGCTGACTCAGCGTCCAGCAGTACATACTTGGGGGAGACAGAGGCAAGTTGCAACGCACAGCACCAGCACCCGCGCTGCAAAAGCGCAGAGCAGCAGCAGCAGCTGGTCAGCCTTCAGGATGCGTTATTCAGCCACGCGTGCTGCTCAGACATCAGCAGGTTGATACAGTGCCAAAACCCAGTGTGTGCGCATGTAGCAGCGGTAGTGGCGACAGCAGACATGGCAGCAGCAGACAGCACCGCTGTAGAGCCAGCGCCGTTCTTTGCTGATCATGCCTGGATGGCATCAGGCATTGCGAACGTGCTTGGCAGGAGCAGAGGCTATGCCGCAGCTCTTGCTGCCTCGCAGCAACTGCCGTGGCCTGCCAGCTGGCATTGGCCTCACAAGATGGCATACGCCAACACAGCAGGTGTGAGGTACATTGACGTGCAGGAGCCAAGCAGAAGCAGCAGCACGGTTAGAAGCGATGCTGGGTTCAGCGGAGTAAGGCAGCGAACACCGTCTCCAACCCTAGCAGGTGGCAGCAGCAGCAGTACTGCAGGGGGTAGAAGCAGCTCTGGCCGCAGCAGCCCACCGTGCAGTGCAGACCAGCAGCAGAAGCAGTGGCGGCCTTGTGAGGTACTGTCAGCCATCCATGCACACCTAGCAGGGTCACCAGCTGTGGTAGCAGCCGTCGCTGCAGCTGTCGCTGCGGCACCGCACACAGCAGCAGATGATGCAGCTGCGGCAGCGGCATTGCAGAGCTGCCTGCAGCAGCAGTTTGCGGAGGCGTTTGCTGGCTGGGACGTAAATGGTGATGGGGTGCTGAACGCTGCCGAGCTACGTGGCATGCTGGTGCAAGTGCTGCCGCCAGGCACTGTAGGCAAGGAGGAGGCACGGTACTGCCAGGTACGGGATGGAAGTGCAGCATACGCACGGCACAGGGGCGGAAGAAGTACAGCAGTAGCCCTGATTGGTTGCAGCACTTATCTTGGTGCGAGTATCACTGTGTGTGTGTGCACTTTGGTGTGTCCTGCAAGCTGCTTCAAAAAGCGCAGCATGCACGCCAGATGTAGAGCACTGCCCTTGGCTGTGTCGCGTAGGTCAAACTGCCTGAAATGTAACAACCCCGCCACACCCTACCGCACTGCGCAGGTACTGTTGGACAGGCTTGGCTGCGGCGTTGTTGGCGCACCAGACCTGCTGGCTGCAGCCCACACGGCCATGCAGTACCACGCTGGCATCTGCCCCAAGACCAGAGTGGACGTCAACGATGTGCTGCTGCAGCTAGTGCTGCAGTTGAAGCAGGATGCGTATGAGCAGCAGCAGTACCAGCAAGGCAGGGCGTCTGAGAAGCACAAGTGCAGCGTTGTCAGCTTGGTGAGTGCTGTTGCCGTAAGCAGTGTGGCTGCACCAATAGTGTTTTGCTGTCAAAAGGCTTTTGGTCAAGCACAGCATTGTGGGTTTGAAGAGTGCTGCAGCCGGCTGGTGCTGTCAGCAGCGTGCTTCTTAGGAGGTATCCGTCCCATGCAGCTTTTGCTTCCTGTACTGTTGTGGTGCAGAAGAAGCACTTGTCACAGTAATTGCAGCACCAGAACCACAAATCATGCTTGTGACTGTGCATGACCTGCTGCTGCTTATGGTTTGCTTGCAGGCACATTCGCTGTTCCGGTCGCTTGACGAGGCTGGCACTGGCAAGCTGGGCACTGCTGAGCTGGCGCGGCTGTTCAAGCGGGCACTGCCAGGCCTGCACCACCGTGACATCACGTGAGGGCAACGCCAAACTGCCTGCATGCATGTGCCGCCAGAAAACAGAGGCATTGCTGTTGCAGCACCTCCAATGGCATTGCAGCAAGTTCCGTATCAGCTCGCGTGCCAGCGCAACCATTGCATCAGCTGACGCTGCTGGTGGGGTGTCGAACTGACCTGGCACCGATGTGATGAAGCAAGCTCTACCAGGACTCACCGCGTGTATCATTGTTCCTGCCATCACACGCTGTAGCTTGTCTGGCTAACCTAACAACCTGTGTTTATGATTTCTGCCATTTTCTCGCAGCTTCATGTGCTCTCACATGTCTGAGCTGGACCCGCAGGGCTCAGGCCAGGTCAGCCTGAAGCAGCTGCTGGCAGCACTGCAGCCCGTGCAGCAGACGCTGGAGGCGCTACAGCAGCCAGGCTGCGCAATGGAACATGAGGCAAGCTGGAGTTGCGAGGTGGCACACGGTTTGCAGCCGCAGCAGCAGCAGTTGGGAGTCGGGGCGTCCACGAGCAGCGGTCCGTCGACAGCAGGAGGCACAGCAGTGGCGGTGGAGGCGCAAGAGCAGCGGCAGCTGGTTATTCCTGCGGCAGCTGCACCAAAAGCATGCCACATGCAGTCCCAGGTGTCAGTTGATGCAGCCGCAGCACACGAGATGCTGTCACAGCACGACAGTGTTGAGCCGGCGCCCGCGGCATACTCAACACCGCCATCGCCAATATGGGAGGCAAGTGGCGGAGGCAGCAGGGCCTCAGGCAGCCATGGCAGCAGCAGGAGCGTGTCAGCCAGCAGCAGCTGCAGCAACTTGGGACCCCTGCCTGTTTCCAGGCGCCGCCGTTCCATTGCCAACAGTGATGACAGCTTCACGATGACTGCCTCTCCCCTATGGCCACTGACACCTGCCTGCCTGGGCCACCAGCAGCAAGAGCAGCAGGAAGGTCAGCAAGAGCAGCAGCAGTGGCTGCAGGACAGCTTGCAGGAAGGCCTGCTGCAGCTGCAAGAGGACCAGCATGCTGAGCAGCTGCTGCAGCGTCTGACACTCACAGACAGTCAGCTCGCAACAGGCAGCACAGATGCTGACAGTGCAGCTCGTTCTACAGATGGAGATTCAAGTGGCCTCAACGATGTTGATGCGGCTGCAGCGCCAGCCGCAGCTGCTGCTGCAGACCCTTCCGTGGCCTGGCAGCTGCCTCCTGCCCCTGCTCCTGTCAGGATACAGAGCGACAGCACGCGCAGTAACAGTGGCAGCAATGGCAGTGCAGCTGGCGGCGGCAGTGGGGGCGTGGCTGGAGGTGTGGAGCTGGTGCGGCCAGTGCTGTGGCCCATGCAGGTAAGGCCAAACCCTGCCCTGCAATCCTCCTGCTCTGTGGCTGGCATCACAATGTCCAATATCATTCAGGTTGTTTTGTGTTTGTGTGTAGCTGTTGATTATGCACAGCTGTTACAGTGACATGGAACATTGTGCGTCAGCGCATGGCAGAACACAGTGCAGAGAATGACATGCTGCTGCTGCTGCCTGGTGTATGCACTGCAGGAGCTTGCAGCACTGCTTGGAACCAACCCTGTAGGCATGCAGCTGGCATTCATGCAGACGGCTGCATCCTGCAGTGCCAACTCAACAGCCCCAGAAGAGCGCCAGTCCTGCAATGACCAAGACAGCAGCTGCAGCAGCCCCCAGATGATGCATCAGCTGCCGAGTCAGCAGCAGCAGCGCTACAGCCTGGTGCCGATTGCCGCACTGCCGCAGTTGCTGGCAGCAGCAATGCCAGGCTGGGGCGGTGCTGATGTCAGCTATGCAGCACTGCAGATCCGTTGCCACATGAACATCGTTGCCAACTTTTCAATGGACACGCCGACGGCTGCAGCTAGCCACAGCACACCTTTCAGCAAGGGCAGCAGCTCAGCATCTGCTATCAGCAGCAATGCACCTGCAGCCCCAGCAGCAGCAGCAGCAGCAGCGGGTGATGCTCCAACAGACATGATGTATGCTGAGCTGGCAGCGACCATCGTTTCAGCAGCAGCAACAGAGGCGGCAGCAGCATCAGGTGAGCTGCCCGCTGCAGTGCAGCAGCTGGTAGTTGACCTGGCAGATGAAGTGACCAGCAATGCGGAGGCATACGCCAAGCTGGAGGGCGCCTGGCAGCAGGCTGCTGCTGCAGCTGCAGCAAAGGCAGCTACTACTGCAGATGCACCGGCAGCTGCAGGGTCGTCAATGAAGCTGCCAGTTGTGGCTGGTGTTCGACTGCTGTGCAAGGAGCTTGTGGCGTCGCTGGGGTTGAGTGACATTCGGCTGCTGGGATGGCTGACATGCCTGGTGCGGCAGCAGCACCTGGCAATGCAGCTGACAGAACTGCATGACAGCACTGAGGATGCTGAAGCTAGTGGTCAGCTGCAGCAGCAAGTGCAGAGGCACGTTGGGGTGCTTGTTGCAGAGGTGGATCTGCCGGGGCTGTGTGAGGTGCTTGTGCAGCTAGTGCAGTGCCTGTTGACAGCAGATGATGCCGCATTGGTGGAGGAGTTCAAGCAGCAGACACATGGCGGCAGCACGGAGATGTATGGGCAGCAGGGCACCTGGCATCACAACACAGCAGCAGCAGCAGCAGCAGCTGGTGCAGGCACCCCAGAGCCTGCTGCGCCTGTGCGGCGGCAGCGCATTGTGTTCAATGGCGCATCGTCTTGCAGCTCTTCTGCTTGCAGCTCGCCATGCTGGCGGGCCTTCGCGCATCAGCAGCAGCAGCACAGCTGCAGCAAAGACCTGCGGCACCAGCAGCAGGAGCAGCCGCAGCAGGTGTATGATGTTGAGTACTTCCAACCTGTGCATTGTGGAGCTGGCAGCGCAGCAGCATCACTGGTGGGATCGCCGTGTCACCCAGATGCAGGCCTTGCAGCAGCTGGGGTTGGCAGCGCAACCTTTGCAAATGCATTCTCAAGTTGCTCTGGCAATGGGCTGAATCATGGTTTGAACAATGCTTTTGCAAGTGGTTGTTTGAGTGGTGATGATGGCAGTGCAGCTGAGGGAGCAGCAGGAGGAGCAGGTGCATCAGTATCCCCAGCAAGTCTGCAGCAGCAGCAGCTGCAGCGGCTGCAGGCAGCGCAGCAGCAGGCATGGCACGCAGAGATGCTGCTGCAGCATCAGCCATGGGAGGGTGCATACAGCCCGCTGGCTGCTCTTGGCTGTAGCAGCAGCAGCAGCAGCTTCTTCAGAGTCACTGCTGACTCAGCAGGAGCAGATGGGGCAGTGGCTGGTGCAGGCGCTGCTGCTGCTGCTGCTACTGCTGCTGCTGCTAGCAAGCCACGGGTGTTTGAGATCCTTCGGCTGTCTAGCAGTGACTACCGCAGCTCATGTGGCAGCGACTTCTAAGCTGCATGTCAGGGGGCTCCTTGCCCACAACATGGGTGAAGTCAAAGATATTGACAAGCTTTTGCAGCTGTTTTCCTGCAGTGCGCATATAATGTGTGCCTTATATGCATCTCAGGCAGCAATGATATTTTGCAGGGAGCGTGTTACTCTGGTGGGGTGGCAATCGTTGGGCCAGCTGCGATTCGCAACAGGCCGAATCCAGGTCTACTAGATGCTGGCAGCACAAACAACTGCAGAATCTACCTTGGGTATCTCTGCAGCTATGCAACCAACACTGTTGTGCGTGAGGCAGCATAGCTGTATGACGGCATGCACAGCCATCAGGGCTGCTGTGTGCGTCATGCCAGCTGTCTATACTCAGCACGCATAAGGTCAAACAAACATTGGACTGTGCAGCAAGAATATGGCGTTGCAGGCATAAGTAGATGTGTGGACATTGTGTGGAGTATGCTTTAGATTACACGTTGCCTAGAACAGCAGTATGAGTCAGGTTCGGGGATCGGTATGATATTGCGGCTGCTACGTAGGGGTTGCCGCACATCAACTGGCAGCATGTTTTGAACGGGGCGCTTGGCAGTGATTCCGCAGGTGATGTGACCTGTCTGGGCCGCCAATCTTTCAGATGTGGTATGCATTGATGGGCTGATGGATGTACATGCAAATGAATCATGTGTGCGCCGCTATATCCGTTATTGCTGGGGTGTAGCGGTCCTTGTGATCTGTTATGGATCAACAGCTCGGGGCCCTGCAAGTGATGATCATGAATGGCTCATTGCAAATGAGCTGCTGCAGTAAGCACTATGGGCATTCTTCCAGGATGGTTGTATACGGAACGCTTGCTGCACCACGTGGCTCAACCAGTGACGTATATGCATCGCTGGTATTGTTGCATTGGAGCCTTGCCGCATGTTGGGGGTATACCTATGAAGTGGTGCTAGCCGCTGCAGCCGTGACGGCAGCGGATGGAATTGGCAGATCTGTATGGGATGTTTATCATGCGGAAATCAAGAGCGATAGTCCACTGCTGCTTGGCAGCATTTACAACCTGATTCAACCGGGTGTTGCTGTTGTGTCCCGGCAGTGAGTTTGGCATGGGTCATGCTTGATGTCAGCTGGGGTAATGGCTGAGGCTAACAAAAATTGCTCTGTCAACAAGCGACATGCTATGCAGAAGCATTGGAGCAGCTCAGGTGCTTGAGCAGCTGTCCATCAGTGTAGCACCAGCAGCAGGGCAATTGCTCAGGTGCCAAAGCTTGGTACACTTGAGGCGGCTGCTCAGTTGTGCTAAAACAGTGCTGTGCCGCGGCTCAGCTATGGTGCATGGGCTGCCATTGCAGCTGACTGTGCTTTGCTATATGTTTTCGCTTGATGTTCCTGATACCCCTTGCAGTGTGTATACTATGATGCTGTGTATCAGCAGCCCAGCATCCCTTATTGTGGGTGTGCGTGCGTGATGTGTCTCCAAGCGGTGCTACATGCATTGTGCAGCACATTGGTTGCGCTGTCATCATCTTTCAAGCAGGACAAATTCTGTATGAACTGCCGGTGCAGAATCCGGGATATCTGTACTGCAGCAGTGGAGGTGCGAGTACAGCCAGCGGCTGGTGCAACCAATACGCCAACTTGTCAGCGATGAAATGTGATCCGCCAAAACAATTATACCTCAGCTGTGCCTTCTGCCAGAAGTGAGCGCACCTTCTTCAGCATTTGGGGTTGCTTCTTGTTTGCAACTTGAGTATCATCATAGCAGAGCAGTCGTAGGACCAGCAGCATCTGCAGTCGTGAAGCTGCATTCCATCCAGACATGCGCTGCATGCCGTTTTGTATGCGCACACATGCCTAACCAAGTTCTTGTTTCGGCAAGCAGAGCAGCAACTTTCGGTATGTAGCAGTGTCATGCGTTCGCGGCGCTGTCAGGAAGTGACGACCGCAAGCACCATGTACACACCCTTGGTGTGACAGTCCCCAAGCCAGACTTTTGTGCAAGAACCGCATACTGTGCTGCCTGCATATGTTCTGTTCATACATCATTTCATGTAGCACATCCACAGCACACAGCCTATGCGGAGCACCATGCTATTGTTATGGCACAGTGTTTTTATCCGTGTCGCTACAGTTCCCTAGCCAAAGGGATGCAATGCCATTGGGTCACTCCATCTCTCTCTGTCAAGGCACCATCTGCAGCAGTTATGTCACTTCCTATGCAAACCGTACTATATGCATGTGCCAGCTGTTGCGGTTTGCAAGCTGAGCACTGTCCAGGCAGCACTGATATTGCACACAGTGTGTGTGCGCTCTATGGTTGCAGTCGACACACATAAGCAATGTTTCACAAGCTTGACAGCTTGCTCCCTGGCTACTACGCAGTGGGTGAAAGCAGTTGTTGAGGTGTTACACGAGATAATATGTTGCCAGTTTTATGCCTCAGGCATTGGATGCCATCTGCAAGGCGGATGGCTTCTGTGGCTGTTTCCAAAAAAGCACTTGCCAGTTTGTGCCACAACACAGTGTGTGTGGGCTGTTATTGGCAGTTGGTCATCAAGCAGTTGGCAAGAATTTGCTGCTGCGGCAGCTAAGTGTAGAGTCAACGTCACTAGTAGTCACCTTACAATTATATTGCTGCTGAGTATGGCCACGTGCACTGCGCCCAAGGTGTGGCCACCACATGGGCTGTGTTGTCTTCACAGCAGTTGCTGAGATGGCACAGACAGCTGAGGCATGCATCACGCTTTCAGCATCCTCAGGACAAGCCTTGGAAGTGTACGAAGTGTTTGAAGTCCAGTACTCCCTGGCACATTCTGAAATGATTTCAAGTTTGAAGTGTTTGGAGTGTGTTACATCCAGTACTCCCTGGCACAAGATAACAGACTACAGCACACCATGCTGTATATGTTTCTGTCTGTTCAGAGTTCGTGATAATGGTAGATACGTGGAGATGCATGCACCTGCGGTATAGGTTTTGGGCTGTAGTATGCTGCCACCTGCAACCCAGCCACACAGTTGCACTACACATTGCTGTTCTGGGAACACAGGTGATCAGCTAGTATGGCACTCCAGGGGCAAGACACAGCAGTGCCAACGTTGGCTGGCCTGTCTTGAGTGTTCCGCACTTTCTGTTCGTACTGCACAACATGTGCGGCATGGCATGGTCAAGTGTTGTTGCGTATGCTTTAAAGGAGGCTCGCCTGGAAGTTTCTGCTTTACAGGACCTGGTCACCAGAGAGAGAGCAGCAGCCTGCTGCCCACCACAGTGTGTGGTGTCTGCCAAGCACTGCCTTACTTCATTGCGAAGTGGCAACATGTGCTGATCGTGGCGTTATGTTGTGTTGGCTGTTGCAGGCTGCAGCTGCACTCAAGGCATGCAAGCAGCGTGCATGCTGAAGCATGCTACAGCCCCACATGCTTTGCTGCTGTTTTGCAGAAGGTCGACAGAATGTTGAATGTCAACTGGCTGCAGAAGGCTGACCAACTGCAGCTCAGGCCCTTACACTTCCAAGTAGGAAGCACTGCGGATTGTTGTGTGAGTCAACCATATGCATCTCAATTCAGAGCCTGAGAGCCACCAGTTGAAGAGCACCGGGCTGTGGACACATATTGCAGCAGGTTCCCATGCGAACTGGCACCAACACATGTGCTGGACTGTTTGTGCACTGCACGTGCATCTGTGCGCGTCCGTGGTGGTTATGTCATGGTGCACGACTGCTTGGGTGTCAGTGGCGGTCATTGGGGCAGTCCATTCACTCCAGTCCAGTCACACGGTGTGCTGTCGCATTTGACTAGAATTGAATTCATTGCATGCATGCGCATATGCGCCAGCAATGCCCGGCAATGTGCGGCGCAGCATGCTGTACATGGCCAGATTGAGCGCAGTCTGCGGTTGAAGCCTGAGACTGAGTCCACGCAAGGAGGGTACACATCATGACTGCTTGCTTTGATGTTACTCGGGTTGCTGCATTCGACGCCATCGTGGCCCGGCTATCACATGCGTCATCATCACCATCACAACCATCATAGTCGAAGTGGCACCAGGGCACCACGGTCACCAGTGAACCCCCGTACTGTGCGGGACCTGAATGCTGTCCGAACTCTATTATGAACCGGGTAACATGTGCCTGGCTGTTGCCTCTTCTACTAGTACACAGATTGGCCTGGCACCAACAGTCACTGAGACTACACCTGTAGTGCCCCGCCGCACGTGCGGCATGGGAGTTTGCTTTATCCATACACTGTATGGATCCATGATGGATAAATTCGAGTAAGCAGTGCCTGTCAGACAGGAGGCTCATGCTTACTCTCTACAGGTGAATCACGTTCATCCTATCCTTAGAAGGGTGGAAGATAACGTTGCCAGCCTTGCCAGTGCAAGCTTATTGTGCCTGTGGATCACAGGCTGTGGCTGGACCACAGGCTGTGGTTGCAAACCACAGTACTGGGTTCGCGATCTGTGACTGCGTGAAGCTCGTTGTGATAGGCTTTACTGGTGCCACTGGACAGTGGCATACAGTGATTTCGAACCAGTGACAAAACCTTGTACTGCAATCAGCAGCCTTCACTGGGCCACTGCAGCCACACCACTGGTGCAGACGCGGCGTCTGCTTGCAAGCTCGCCTGCGGAGGCGGGCCTATACCATCACGCCATCCCCACAATGTGACTTGACACTCAATTGAGCAAATCCTCTCCCCCTCTGGAAAGCCAAACATCAGCATGTAGCACAACCGTAGCCTTGTTTGACCAAAGCTAACCCAGAACCACAGCCCGTGCGGCAAAGTGCCCCTCACATGGTGCCAGGTGCCACCCCTGACAGCCGCCGCACAACACTGGCCACCCACGTCGCCTCCCTGCCAGCATCGCCGCCAGGCTGAGGGCACACACTGCCCCTGCCACCACCACCACCACCAGCTTTATCACCAACCTGCAGCCCTCCACTGCTCAAACGCCTCACTGAAACTCGCTGCTGCTGCGCAGCTGCCACCGAACCCCTGCGCTGGTTGGATGCAGCACCTCTTGCTGCTGCTGCTGCTGCACTGGCCCTGCCATTGCTGCTGCTCATGCGCCGTGCTGCTCCCCCAGATCCCTGCTGTGCCGCCCCCACACTGCTCCTAGCTGCTGCTCTGTACACCTTGGACCATGTCTTGCGTAGCCCTGGGCGACCCTCTTCACCATCCCCACCACCCTGCTGCTGCTGCTGTAAGTAACCCCTGCCGCCCCTGCCCCCGCACCTCCTGCGTGCTGCTGCTGCTGCACCGTCATCAGCGTCACTACCATCACTCTGCCAGTCGCCATCGCCCTCATCGCTACTGCCGTTGCTGCCAGCTGACCCACCCATCACCACAGCAGCAGCAGCAGCACCAGCGCGGCAGCTGAGCCTGTGCGAGGGCTTATCATCAGGGTTCAGAAACACCTCCAGTGCATCGCTCAGCCTGCGGCCGCCGCCGCTGCTGCTTGCAGCAGCACGCAGCCTAGGAGCGTCCGTGATGCGCGCACTGTGCCGCATCCCATTTATGCCAAATACACTTGCATGGCTGGCTGCTGCTGCTTTCGCACTGACGCTGCTTCGCCCAACACCATCACCACAAGCAGCAGCAGCAGGGCCAGTCGGCAGGCGCTTGAAGCTGGGACCCTTGCTGTACCTTGCTCTGCCATACTTAATGCTACTGCGCTGCTTCACCAGCCTACGGTTGCTGCTGTTGCCAGCGCTGTAAGGCTCGCCATCACTGGTGCTGCTCTTGTTGGAGCTGCTGCTGCTGCTGCCGCTGCTGCTGCTGCTGCTGCTGCTGCTGCTGCGCGCATTGTGCAGCCGCCGCAGCAGCCTGCGACGGATCACTTGCGACTTCTTGCGACCCGCAACAGCAGCAGTGTTGCCGGCTCCTGCTGCTGCGCCGCTGCTGCGGCGTCGCAGTAGCAGCGAAGTGCGCATAGTGGGGCTGCTTGCGGGGCTGTCACTGTCACTGTCATCATCAGTATCACCGCCGCTGCTGCTGCTGTTGCTGGTGTCACTGGCCCTGGACTTGCTCGGGAGGGAACCTGTGCAAAATTCATAGAATGTAAAGCAGCCAGAGGTTGAGTACCTCAACCCTGAAAGTTGCGTTGACTTGGACGCATTCGCGCAGGGTGAGGGTTTGCTGTATGGCATGCTCATGCCATGTGGCAGATGTATATCTAATGCGAGCACAACTGCTGTTGCGACACCAAAAAGCACGCACTAGACACTAGCTCACCCGGTGAGCATCGTAGTAGGACGCCCTTGCCTGCGAAGCAATAACGCCAGTCCAAGATTCACAGAAAACCACTGTACCCACAGCGCCCATGCTGCAGGAGAATACTATACAGCTAGTAACTGTGCCGCTCCCTCACCCGGCTCACCTAGGAAGCCCTTGCCTGTGGTGATGCTGCTCCTACTTCGCACCGTCAGCTCAAAGATATCCGACTTGGCATCGCTGCTGTTGCCACTGCTGCGCCTGCTGCCGCCGCTGCTGCTGCCATCCTGCCCTCCATCACACCCCCTGCTGCTGCTGCTAACCCCTCTTCCAGCTGCCTGCAGGGACTGCCGGCTAACCCCAATGCTGCTACGTCTAGCAGCAGCCGCCTTTGCCAGGCCTGCAGTTGCCTGCCGCTCCGGCTTGCTCACAGCGCGTGTGGTGTGTGGCTGCTGCAACAGCGAGCGCCTGGAAGCCCTACCATTCAAGCTAGAAGACCTACCCATACCCCCACCAATGCTGCTATCCCTGCCACCGCCACCACCAATGCTGCTCAATGAGGCACGTGCTTTTGCAGCTGCCCTCTCATTTGCCCTGCATCCACCCCGCTTGCTGCTGACCCTAGGCTTCTGCCGTGCTGCTGCAGCAGGCTTCCACCCGCACGCACGCCCTGCATCTTCATCATCATCACTTGATGAGTCACTGGTCCCCTCACTCCCATCGCTGCTGGACCTGCTGCTGCTGCTGCCGCTGCTGCGCCTGCTGCTGCTGCCGCCATTCGGCCCTCCGTCACCGCCACCGCCACCAGCACGAGCGTTTCCTGCAAGGCAGCCCTGCTGCTTTCCTGCAAAGCCTCCTGCAAGGTCTGTCCCAGCTAGCGGCATGGCATTCAGGGTACTGCTAGCACTGCCAGGTGATCCATCCGTGAAAATGCCATAGTAACCGACCTTAACCTTTCCCTGCTCATCTTTCGACGAGCTGGCCAGGTTGGCTGCTTCCCAGCTCTGCTGCAGACCGTCATAACCACTGTTATAACCGTTACTTTCAACTTCAGCGCTGACCCCACTGCTGCCAAGCGCAGCAGCGGCGTCATATGCCGCCGGGTAGATCGTCATGTTGCTGAGCCTTCGGGCAATAACTGCTGCTGCCTGACTCGCTGGGCTGCCGCTGCTGCCGGCTACTGCTGTTGTGGATGCCCTACGGGCCCTGCCTTCAGCCAACAGGCTTTGGCGGATGCTTGACACTTCGTCGTGCATGCGAGGGGAGCTGCCGCTACTGCCTGCATAGCTAGCACGCGCGGCTGCAACAGCAGCAGTAGCAGCAGACACAATCAGCAGTGATGTGCACAGCTGGCTTCTAACTGCTAGACTCCAGGCTATTTTTATTTATATGCCGGATATTTAGGACTGCTGCAGACGACAGTATTGTATCACTACATCATGCACTAACATGCTGTGTACGTGCTCTGGCAAATCGTACACTTGGTTTTTGTGTCGACGGGGCCACATCAAGACAAGCACACTCTGGACTGCTAATAACCACAGAAGCACCACCACCACCAAGCACCAGCACAGCCACAGAGCCAGCACTGGGGGCCTCACCTGCGTCGCTCAGCCTGGCATTCAGCGCCTCCTTGATCACTGTGTGCCGGCTGTTGCTGGGTGAGGTGGGCCCACCAGCAGCAGCAGCAGCAGCATACACATCAGATGCGCGGGCTGCTCTTGGGCTGCTGCCGGCACTGCCTAGGTATGGTACGCCTGCGCTGACAGTAGTAGCCAGGTCCTGCTGCCCGTGCAGATAGGCACTCACTGATGCTCTGCGAGCACTGCTGGGTGACACAGCGCCTGCTGCTGCTGCTGCTGGTGATGCCAGCTGGCTGGAGCGTCTGTTGCTGCAGCTGTTGAAGAACTCGTCAACGCCGGCTGCACTGCTGACCACTGCACATGGTGAGACACACATGTCGCTGCTGCCGCGCAGGGGCGCTTGGCCCTCGCCAGCAAACAAAGCTGACTCAGCCTGCTGCTGCTGCTGCTGGGTTGCAGTGCCATCACCGCTGTTGAGCATTGCGCGCACTGAGCCGCTGTGGGCCTCCAAGTACTGCGCTAGCTCTGCCTTCTGGGTTGTGCGCTTGCTGACAAAAGAGGCAACTGCTGGGCCTGTGGTCAGCAGCAGGGCAGTGAGTGTCAATGACAGCAGTACTAGGATGTCAGCGTTATGTGATTCTGCTGCTGTTCTGGAAGCGACACCTGTCGGGCAAAGTGTGCGACACAGTGTGTCAAAGCAACAGCTGGAAGCACAGTACTGTCCGTTACCACTCATGCAGCATTAAGCTGGTCTATTTGAAGCGTGTTGAATGGACGCTGCATATTCAGGGGCAGGTGAAGTGTGCTGCTGCTACTGGATTCCTACAGCAGCAAGCAGCAAGCCAGACAAACCTGCTAGGTACGGTGCAACAGCAGAAGGCGGGGGCCCTGTGCCATCTGTCATGCTGAGGCGCTTGCGTGCTGCTGTTGAGCTGCTTAATATGCCAGACGTAGAAGATAGCCGGCCTGCAGCACCAGAGCTGCTGCTTGTAGCGCTGAGGCTGCCTGGTGCAGCGCCACTGGCGCTGCTGCTGCTCCGCCAGCATGCGCTGTGCTGAGCCTGGCTGTCATGTACGGGGCTGCCACTGCTTTGGCGCATGGCCGCCGCCCCGTTGAGCTCCATGGTGAGCCTATACACTTTCGATTCTGCGAACAGGAGGCCTCAGGACCTGCCTGTCGTCCTGCTGCTTAAATTTTCATGCCAGCCTGCTGCACGCAAATGTGTGCTGTGAACATGGCAGAGCTACTAATACATGATATACATATGCATTTATTGAGTAGTGGCTGCCCTGTGGCAAACAGTACTTTAACTTCGCTCTTCAGGTTGGCGCGCTTTGTGCGTACACACTCCGCACACGACACCAACAGAAGCCATAAATAAACGTGAGAAGATATAAAACAACAAAATAGCTCAACGATGAGGTGGTGTCACCTGATAACTCGGCTGTAGCCACACGTGCTACAGCTGCTGTACTACTGTGCCCAGAGCATGGTCTGTGCGTTGTCGTTGATACAACAGCTGTAGCAATGTAGCACATAACCAGAGCTCAGAAGCAGCGCAAAATGCCGTGATATATCTGATGTGGCACGCACTGCTTATGTTCAATTACACTGCCAGTCTGGGAGTTGGGCAGGCTCATACAGCACATCTCACTCCTGCAACTGTACAGAACAGGACACTCTGCTGATACAACCGTGCTCCTCTTTGATGTGCTGCGACTTGAATGTCATGCGACCATGACTGCACTGCATACCTGTAGGCTGTGTCCCAATATCATGCACAGCTGAGCAGGGTGACATGCGATTGTGCACTTTGGTGCTGCCCCTTGGGCTGTCACTATTCTCTTCGACGGTAAAATGATGTGTATCAGCATCTTTCTATGATGCTGTGTGTGGTGGTGATCACTCGTACAGGCCTGTAGCTTTGCAGTTATGAGCAGCTGGCAGCAGGCACACTATGGGTGCCCAAGCTGCTGGGAGTTGCTGCAGCTTCACGATACCTGACTTTACGTATGTTGTAAGTGACTTTTACGTATCTGGGCTGCACAGCAAGTCCGCGATCCCAGGTTTCAGGCCCCAATTGGGTTGCAACCGTTCAAAAACATGACAGTGCTTCAGCTCAACACTCAAAGCCACTTCGTCCACAGCCGACATTTGTTGGTTGACGACGTCTCACTAGGATCTATGCCTGCGAGCGCCGTGCTAACAACATTGTTAAGCATACATCCAGTGAAGTGGTTCGCGACAGCTTGTTCACTATCACAGCGCCATGGCAGCAGCAGCAGCAACGGCAGATCAAGCTGCTTGTTTGGGGCCTCCTGTATTGCCAAACCCCGTGCTCACGCCTCAGATGCTCCAACCAGGCATCATGCTGCAGGCACCTGCCATGCTGCAGCCAAACTTAACACAGCAGCAACAGCAAATGCTGCAGCAAATAATTCAGATGCAGCGTCAGCAGCAGCTGGTTCTGCAGGCACAGCTGTCACAACAGCAGGTGCTGCCGCAACAGGTCCCGCACCTGCAGATACCGTTGCTGCAGATGCCACAGCAGCAGGTGTTGCAGATGCCTCCTGCTGTGCCACTGAACAGTGCCCTATCAGCTCTGGAGAAACTCAACGCAGCCACACACAAGCAGCTGCTGCAGCAGCTGCTGCAGCAGCACCCAGAGGCAAGGGCGCTAGTCATGCAGCGGCTTGCAGAGGAGCAGAGCAAGCCAGTGGACTTGAAGCACTTTGGGTCTGCTGCGTGGCATGCTCTGCACCTGCTGGATGACGAACGGCCATCCCGCCAGTTCAGCAACAGCCACAGAGTGTCTGAGAGCCTGAGCGCTGTCATAAGCGAGGCAGCAGCTCTGCCCAGCGCCAAGTAAGTGTGACTGGCTTGATGACTAGCATGGACATAATATGTCCAGGGCTCATGTTAGTGTGTCCAGAGCTCATGTTGGTTTAGTGTTCAGTTTGCATATGAGCCGGTTGGAGGGTGAGCATGTTGGCTGATGCGATTGTGCTGTTGACTTCTCTGGCGCAGCAGCAGTTGCAGATGCTCAGCAGCATATGAGACGTGCATGCACATGCGGCTTCGTCGCAGTAGGGCAGCAATCGCATGAAGTGTTGATGCGGCACGTGGACAGCGCAGCTTGGTACAGAGGGTTCAATACTTCCATGCAATGCAACTCCCATTCACCTGTGGCAACTGCTTGCTTGCTTGCAGGAACGCGTGTGCTGCGCTGACACGCATCGCAGGCGTGCTGAGCCACGTTGAGGACATTCCTGGCGAGGTCTTCAAGTGCTGCTCAGATGATGCGCTGGGCGATATTGCCGACAGCCTCTGTGACACCATTAGCCAGCTTAACAGCGCAGATGTGCCAGCCATGCGGGAGGTGCTCATGAAGCTTGAAGATTACCATGGCAGGTTCCAGGACTATTGCATGCAGCAGCTGGAGTTGCCAATCGATGCCTTGCAGGCACTGCTTGGTGAGGATGATGATGAAGAAGACCGCAGCGACGATGACGACAGTAAAGAAGGGGATGCGCTGCTGCAGGCTAGCAGGCAGTGTGCTGGGCACTCTAACAAGCGTATGCGTGCCTGGTAGGCTGCTGTGCTGGCAGCTGGCAGCACTGCTGAGCTGGGTAACATTCTCATTACGGGTGCCTGAATGTTGTTGATCGCTGCTGCTTGGGGTGTGCAAGGTCTATGCATGCAAATGCCCTGTACAGCTGTACTGCAGGGCCCTGTATCTGAGAACTGGTCAGCAGCAGCAGCAGCAGTACGACTCGTAGCCAGTCACTGGGTGCCGTGCAGAGTAGATGGCTTCAGCTTGCATCTATTACTTGTTGGGTGATGTGCACAATCACTCCCACAACCCTATGGTGACCAGGGGGGCCCCCAGGGTTCACGTTTCGGAGATGCGAACTTTTGAAATTCGCACTGCGTCGCAGCTTCTGAGTCCGGCAGGCATCAAGCAGCTTATAGCAGAATAAACCCAAGTTCTGGTCATAATAGCAGCCATGGACTGGCGAGAAGCGATCAGTGCGCTCGGTCTTCAGTCAACACTGTTCAAGTTCACTGTTCGTCACTTGGCAACATCTGTATTGCGATCACCACATGGCAGAAGTACCAAAGGACAAAGACTCTGAAGAAAGACGACTTGCACCTACTTCGGTGCAGGAGGCTTCGGTGATCATGCCTCAGCTGCGTCTACCAGAGTCGATGCTGCCAGCACCTACTGCCAACACAAGTGGTGGCATTACGCACCAACAGCAGCTGGAAGAGCAGCGGATATGGTATCAGCAGCAATACCACCTCATTTGGCTTGAGCTACAGAAGCAGCAGATGCTGCAACAGCAGACGCAGCAGCTCATGCCAGCAGCTGTACGAGTGAAGGATGCCCTGTCAGCTGTGGATAAGCTTGATGCAGCTGCGCACACCCAGCTGCTGCGAAACTTTCGCAAGGCTTGTGAAGCAGCACCCGGAGACACGAGCATTAGTCCTGCAGCTGGCAGTAGAGCAGATTGAGGCAGTAGACTTGGAGCACTGGGATCCACTGCTTGGGATGCTCTGCATCAGCTGGATGGTGACGACCCTTACTGGCAGTTCAATCGCAGTGTATATGTTGATGAGGGTCTGCGTATTGTCATAGACAAGGTGGCGGTGCTACCTCGTCCAAGGTGATGTGAATTGCCATTACCATTTACCATTTACCAAAGTAGGGCCTCTGGCCCACCCTTTAAGGAGCCAAACGCTGGCTCATAGGGTCCAAAACATCTCAAAAATCACACCCCCACGGGGCCCTCCTAGAGGGAAAAGAGAGGCAGAGCAAGCACAAGCACACTGCAAACAATCATATCCTATCTCTTTCATATGCGGCAGACCAGGTGGCAAGATCAGTCACTGACACAACCGGCAGGCAAGAAGCTCAGAATCAGCATCTGCATCAAACAATACTGCAGCCAAGAGACAGCGGTGTGTACCAACATGGCCCAAAAGAGTGGCAAGAAGCCACCTACTCAAATCAAACTCTGCAAGGTCGTGGGTGGACCTATGGTAACTCGGTAATCGGTAACTCAAACTTCTGAAAACAATTCCATGAAGGATCTCAAAGCTGCTAAAGCAGCATTCTAGAACAAGGCAAGGCGCATTGCTGTCAGCAATGCTATGATAACAGGTGCTGGGTCCACGCTTGCCTGGGCCAGAACAGGCGCTGGCGCAATCGTGCATCTGAGTATGCGCTCTGGGGCCTGACCTGCACACACTGCACAGCAACTGATCGTGCCAGCTGAAGCTGCATGGCAAACAAAACTCAAGAATGTGCTAGCAGCAGCTGACTGCTGCAAAAGTACCAGAAATCACCAAATGTACTGCTCAACGTCCAATTGCATCATGAACAGGGGTTGCTTTTGTCAGCTTTTGTTTGAGCCAGTTGCCTACGCCGTTGTACAGCCGTATGGTTTTGGATGATCGGTGGTGGTGTTCAAGCTGGTTCAGGCAGAGGCTGGATGCTGAATGCATCTGCTGGAAGCTATGCTTGCAGCGGTGGCAGCAGCATAAGCAGCACCTGCACGCCAAATATAATGAGCAGGACTGTGCTCGTAAATGCTGTCGTCAAGCTCGGCAAGTACTTGTGAGTGGGGCGCTGTCTGCAGCAATGTCCTTCTATGGGTGATCAACCAGCTTTTCTGGTTTCGACACACCTTCAAGTTATGCTGACATTCCAATGCTTGTCTGTCGTGCTGCTGATTTCCCCCATCCCTGCCCTTCAAGAATGTGTGCGTCGCCCTGACGTGCATCGCTGGTGTGTTGAGCGACAGTGATGAGATCCCTGGCGAGATTGACAAATGCTGCGTGGAAGGTGCACTGGAGCGCCTGTCAGGCAAGCTGCTTGCAGCAGCAAGCCAGCTGAGCAGTGCTGACGTGCAGACGCAACAGATACCAGAGACTCTGGAGAAGCTGCAAGAGTACAATGCAGAGTTGCAGAAATACCAACGGATGCAGCTGGAGGCGCCAATTGCTGTGTTGCAGACAAAGCTTGCAGACAGACAGATACTAGGAGCATACGCCCACAGTGAGCAAGACTGCAGTGATGAGAAGAGTGGGGAAGAGGATAATGCACAGCAGAGAGCTGGGAGGGCAGCTGCGGGACACTCAAACAAGCGCCAGCGCCTAGATCTTCTAGAACGCTGCAGGCAAGAGCAGCGGAGCCAACGTAGGTGCATGGGTGTCGACGCTCCCTGCCATCTGGCAAGTTGGCTGCAGTCAAACTGGGATTGAAAGCATAGGCAGCTTCAGCGAACACACAAGGCTTGTGGGTGCGGCCTCACCCAACCTGCAGGCTGGTATGAGGACAGGCAGCTGCAAGGGCCGTCACCATTTGTTTGCAGCTTGATCAAGCCACCTAGATTTTATACACCACGTAGTGGTTGCACACTTGCAGCCATTGCTCGCGAGCGTGGTAATGGCCCATCGGATGAGCATTGGGTACTCGCAGTGTGCGACACTGCATGCTAGGGCCGCATCCTTTGACTGACTTTTGAAAAGTTTGACATCTGTTTGAAGTCATTGAAAGGTGGTGCCAGCTGAGCAATATGTGCAATAGAGCAGGCACTGCCAATGCAAATTCAAATATAATGTACTTGTCTGTTGCAGGCTGCACAGACTCTGTGGCATGCCATGCCAATGGCATTGAACATGGTATGCCAAATGTGCCATGTGACAGCTATTCAACAAGTTGGTGCGACGTCATGTGGTGCTTACTGGTTTGGCCAATTCTGCAGGGTTGAAAGAGAGGGTGCAACAACGATGGTCAAGAAACAGTTATTTGCAACTCTCTAGACGTTGGTGTTGACATAGACGGGGTTGACTTGCAGTTGTTTGCAGTAAACATAGGGGCCCTGTCACATGGCACGTGCGACTTGTTACAGAGATCGCACACAGTAGTAGCTAATGAAGCCACCTGCCTATTTCAATTGGTCCAAAGCTCACGTTTCGTGCTTGTTGAAGCATCTGCACATGCTGAGGTGTCGTTGCAGGCAGATAAGGGTTGTGGACGAAGTTGCTGCAGCAGCTGCTGCTCACAGCAGATCATCTCGCTCAGTATCGCAGCATGGAAGGCGCATGTAGCCCGGGGATTCAAAGGTTTCTAGACGAGTATCAAGAGCTCAGCAGCCTCAACAGCCCCACTTTCAGCACTCTTGTCGAGTCCAATGAAGCCGTTTCCAGGCTGCACCGGTTCATCACGGGCACCTCCGCTGTGCATGCCAGCATGAAGTCAGACGAAAAGCAGCAACACATTCACGGCGCACTTGAGCGCATCGATGTGATACCCATGCTGCTCGACCATGCCGGCACAGCACTGCAACAGCTGCAGCAGCCAATCTTATCCCAGCCAGCAGCTCACCTGTTTCTGATCAGCTTGATCTGTGCGACCCTTTCAAGAACACTGCAGCTGCAAGGCAGCATCAGCCACACAGCTGCAGACAGTCGCGCAGGTGAGAAGTTGGTGCAGGGCATTGCAGCAGCAGGTGGGTGTTGTGGTGCAGCTATGCCGACACTTCCAATGCGGTCATACAAGTACACATGTTGCAACACTGCAGATTCTCAAGCTTGCCTGCCTGCCTGCATATCCTCCTCATTGCATCAAGCATCAAGCATGACCTTTCGAAATGCAGTGTAGCGCATTGGCACATCATGCAGTCGCATGGCAAGCGCCCACAGCTTGAACATGTCTGCACCAGCAAGACAGCTTTCCCAACAGCACTGCATATGCCATCCCAGTCACAAGCCCACGCAACATGTTGGACTGGAAGCCCTTACAACACCACACATTGCCGCATTGGCTACTGTCACTTTCTGCTGCAGGCGCATTCAAGCCCCTGGCCAAGGCATGCCAAGTCCTGGCAGCAGAGCTGCAGTAAGCCCTGCAACAGCAGCAGCAGCAGCCAGCAAGCAGCCTGAAAGGGGGCTTTCTTTCAGCTGGCAATCGCCAACAGCCAAGAAGCCACCCACGCAGCAGCAGCAGCAGCAGCGCAGGACGAGTGACAGCATCTTGCGGGGCCTCACCCTCGGCAGAGTCCTCATCACTCTATGGCAGGCGTTAGTGGGAATGCCAGCTGGCGGCAACTACCACCACACCCTGTTCAGCGATCCAGATCAATGCGCGTCAGTGCTGCCTGCAAGCCAGCTCATGCTGGTGCTGCTGCGAGCACAGGAGCAGCACACCATCCCAATCAATAGTGCCAGCAGTAACAGCAATTCTTCCAGCAACAGTAGCAGCAGCAGCAGTGCCACAAACTGGTCATGGATGGTGGGGCAAGATGAGCCAGCAAAACAAGCGCAGGCAGCACTGTCTGCAGCAGCAACGCTGGCAGAGGCGATTGCAGAGGGCCCTCGTGAGCAGACATCCGTTGCAGCGCCAGCCAGGTGTTATGCAGGTGCTGGTGACGCCTGATCTGCATCAGCTGCTGATCACTACAGTGGCATGGCAGTCTGGGCTGCTGCACCAGCAGAAGCAGGGGATAGCAGGAGTGCCAGTTGAGAGTGTGCTGCGCTGCCTCAGCAACAGCAGTGCAGCAGCAGCAGTAACATTGCCCGACAGCAGCAGCAGAAGCAGCGATGCATTGGACAGCTCTCCTAGCAACAGCAGCAGCAGCAGCAGCAGGGTGCCTCCACACCACGTAAGGGTGATTGAAGTGCTGCAGGTGTCGGCAGCACACTTGCAGCAGCCCAGCTCAACCCTTGAGGCATCCACTGCCTCAGATGCAGCACCAATCAGCGTGGCAGATAGGCTGGCTGCCGCTCTGCTGGCAGCAGCATTCTGCCTAGAGATCAGTCGCAGCAGGAGTGGCGGCTGGATGATCGGGGGCTCTCATGATGATGCGATGGTGTATAGGTATGGTGTGGTGCAGATGGCACATGTGAGGCGAAACAGCAGCAGCAGAAGCAGCAGCAGCAGTGGTGAGGATGCAAGGGCTTGGCGGGAGCTAGCACCTGCTGTTGCCCGCATGCTGGTCAGCGTTGTGCAGTTGGCGCCTGTGGGGTGTGTTGGCTATGCAGCAGTCAGCATGCTGCAGTCAGTGGTGCTGAAGGATACGAGTGCTGTCGCAGAGTCAGACGCAGTGGTAGACATTCTAGTGGAGCTGGGGCCAGCAGTGATGTATCCTGTCCTCCTGCAGCAGCAGCAGCAGCAGCACCAGCAGCAGCAGCAGCACCAGCAGCAGCAGCAGGGGTCTAGGCAGACGCAGAAGATGCACATCTACTGGGCGATGCTGGTGATGACCATCGTGTCTGCTGCCAACAGTACTGACGGTGAGTGAGCGATCGGCAATAGCCAGGCTATTATGGCCTGCTGCAGAGTCCAAACGACGCTAGTTTTGCCCGGCACAAGTGTCGGACAGCAGGCTGCATGATCTTTAAAAGAGTTCGACAGGACCTCTGGCCAATTGCCAATGCGGCATGTACATGGTTGCGCCTTTGGGACTTTGGTGCATTGCCAGGACACTTTGTCTTCCAGTGACTTCAAATTGTGCGCTGCCAAGCCATGTCACCGCTGCTGAAAGAGAGAGGCAATGCACTTCACACATCATGCAAGCTGCTGTTTGCGGCGGTGCGAACCATTCGCAGTGTTCATCACTCATCTGTCTAGTGCTGAACCCTGCTGCCCAACCTCTGCCGCACTGCACTCAACCTTTTGCCCTGCAGAGAACAACAGGCACCTGGCAGCCGCCATGAAGCAGTCTCCAGAGGCATTTGCAGTGTCACTCGGTGCTGCAATGCGCACGCTGGCCGCTGCAGCAGCACCACAGCCAGACAGCACACCTCTTCCTGACGCAGCAGCAGCAGCAGACGACAAGTTCAGTGTGTCTTTGCCGCCTATAGCGCTGCTGACACTAGCACGTATGCTAGCAGGCGCAGCGTTAGATGTCACGGAGTCTGCTGCTCTCCCCGTGGTGCAGATCGGCCCAGTGCCAACCGGCAGCAGCAACCAGCCTGCATTGAGGGGAGATAACTCTGTCCTCAGCCTGCACGTGCCGCACGTAGTGTCGCTGCTGCTGAGCGCGCTAAACAGTGCAGTGGCACTACGCTTCGCTGCTCCCAGGCTGTTGCTAAGTGTGGCGTCATGCATTGCACGCTGCCGCGTTGAAACACCGGTAGCTGACTGGCTGCATGCGCCGCGGAGCCTTCCCATGTTAGACGTACAGGAGATCCGCAGCATGAGCGTTGAGAACATCCGCAATGGGCTGAAGCAGCTGCAGCATCGGCAAGATCTGCCAAAGACCATGGCACGTATGAGCGCACATGATATGGACCAGGTTTCAGATTCTGACCTTAGAATCATGATGAGCCTCCTGCCTGACGAGGGCCTGCGGCTGCTGCTCGCGCCGCCACAGCTTCCACGTGTTGGTGTCACCACAAGGCGCATTGGGCACTGCTGGGAAGCAGAGCAGATCGTGGATCAAGGGTTCTTCACTTTTCAGCCGGGTGGCATCAGCATCAGCAGTGTAGGTGGCAGCAACGCAAGCGGCAATGTGCTGTGGTACAATGAGCAGATTGCAATGACGGCAATTCCTTGGCTGACAGTTGCAGCGCGCAGCATATGGTTGATGGGGCAGGCCCTTAGTGAGCTGCTGCCGGCTGGCAGCAGCAGCAGCAGTGGTAGCACCAGCACCAGCAGCACCAGCAGCGGCAGCAGCAGCGGCAGCGGCCACCCACCTAAGCTGACCGAGGTGAACGCAGCTTTCTTCAAAGACCTGCTGGAGACTGCATTCGCGTGCTGTGAGTGGATTGGCTCGCAGTTGAGCCACATGCACCTGCCAGGGGATGCAGACCCACTAGAGGGAAGCAGCAGCAGCAAGCTGATCTACAGCAGCAAGCTGATCTACAGCAGCAGCAGCCGCCGTGCAAGCCATGCACCAGAGGGCAGCATGCCGCTGCTGCAGCAGCTGCTGGAGCAGCATGCACAGCTGCAACATGGCCTCTTCACAGCGCTGCAGCAGTGTGTTGCTGATCGCAGGCCTCCCGCAGCAACGCATGACATTCAGAGTGCAGCGGCGGTCTCTCTTCTGCAGCACATGTGGGGTGACAGCCTGCCAGGGCAGCTGAGTGCGTTTGGTGCAAGTGGCGGCTGCGCTGCCTGTTGGATGGGCCTGCAACAATGCGGCATGCACCAACTTGGCCACTCTTAGTGAGCTGCAGCTGGTGAGGGGCAAGGCCAAGGTGTGTGGTGGCTGCAAGCTTGTGCGCATGTGCAGCGCAGAGTGCCAGCGGCAGCGCTGGAAGGCAGGGCACTAGAAGGTGTGCAAGGCACTGGCAGCAGCAGCAGCAGCAACAGCAACTTTGGAGATGGGGAAGGCAGCAGCCAGGAGGCAGGTAGCAAAGCAGGCACTGCAGTTGATGACTGCAGCAGCAGCAGTAGCGATGCTCGAAACGAGCGTGACACTGGCGCGGCCCAGCTGAAGCTGCCAATCAGCGCTGCTGCTGCTGCTGTGCTGTCTGCTCGCGAGCTGAAATCTCTTTTGCGCTTAGTGGGTTTGGAACGAGCGGCGGCTGCTGCTGTTGAGAAGAGTGACTTGGTGGCACTGCTTGTGGACACATTTACACTGAAGTGAAGTGTGTCTGCAAGGAGACCGTCACACTGTGACCGTCACGGTGACTGATTAAAACTACTACGTGAACTTCAAGTTTGCCTATGGTGTGCCACACACCCTGGGGCTGCACCAGGCAGCCTGCTACTACTCAGCCAGCTAATACTCACTTAGCAATCATTGCTATGATGGCGTCGTTCAACAGCTGTGCCGCATTCTCTTGCTAGGGTCTCCAAGCCACTGGAGGCGCTATGGATGATGTTTACGCATGCTGGCTGGCAGAGACTAGACATGTTGTCAATGTGCATTCAATGGCTCCACTTCAAGGTGGAGTCGTGCGGCAGTCAGCGTTGAGGTGTGTTTTAAGTGCTGCAAGTAGAACTAACAAGCATTGGGTTTGATGTTGCAGTGCTTCTTGTTACACTGTCACACAGTCTCGACAGATGTGAGCTCCAAACTACATGCACCATCAATTCCTAGCTCCGAGCCTGAGCTACGTGATGCCTGTGTGCTGTCTTCCTTGCGTTTTCTCAAGGTCACGTAACTTGAAGTTCTAGATTTCCTGGCTCATGCATGTGTACCCCATGAGCCACAAGCTTGGTTTGGCTCCTCTGTGGGTGCACCCCACGTGGGCCACTGGCCCTACTTAGGCCCAAAATTGAACCTGATTCAATTACGGGGCCTGTGTCTACAACACTGCAAATCAAGTGCAATCATTGCACGGTGTGCACTGCACTCAACTCAGGGGGCTGCAGAAAGATTCAACTGAGGAGGTATTCAGCAGATGCAGCATCAACGTGGCTAGAAAGTCACTAGCTGTTCACCTCTTGCAGTACTGTCCTGGCCAGAGGCTGTTCATCCTTGCAGTACTGCCCTGGCCAGAGGCTGCTTACCACCCCCACACGAACACACCATCTGTTGGTCCGGGTCTTGTTGTCACAGCTGATCCACAAGCTGGGCAACTCGACACTCTGACAGCATCGACCATTTTACTACAAAATTCATCATACATCACATGTGAAGTGTCATAAGCCTGTCACAGCATCGGAACCCAACATTGGACTCAGTCAGTGTCACAATGGAGCTGTGCTCAATCAGGCTTTCTTCCGCGCCCCACCGGCGCGGGGCCAATGGCGTTTTTTTTGTTACAAGCGGGGCGGAATCTATTGGCTGGCCATACACTGCAACTAAGCGAACCTGATTGTCGGAGGCCTACGGCACCGCCGCACCAATAAGACACGCCAAGCGCCTTATTCCAGGAGGTGCCCAGCACCCGGACCAAAAACAGCGGAGGAGTTGAACCCCCACACCCCCTTGGTGTGCTACAGCCTGTAGCTCAGCTGCGTGCTGCACACACCCGACTGACTTTGTCAGCCGCCCCAATAAAGGAGTCTAGCATCACGTGCAGATGCATCGTGAGGAAAAATAGCCGACACCAAATGCACAGTGAGGAAAACAGCTGACTTCAAAAAACCTCACTGATTGAGACAGTGCATACAATGTGACCAAAGTGCAATTCATGTCGGCTGGTTGTGTTGTGTTGTGTTGTGTTGTGTTGTGCTAGTGCTGCAGCTGCTGCCCGCAACACAGCTGCCACTACTGCTAGGGCTAGCAGCATCGTTGCTGCTGCCAGGTGTGGTCTCCACTGCTGTGGCGCTAATGTTGCTGCTGCTACCACCAGCAGCACTAGTACTGTTGCTGCCAAATGTGGCCTCGCCTGCTACCGCTGCTGCTGCTGCCAGCTTCTTACACACCAGCTTGTGTCCTGCCTTCCACACACAAGCTGGCACTCTGCGCTGCACATACGCACAAGCTTGCAGCCTCCACACACCTTGGCCTTGCCCCTCACCAGCTGCAGCTCACTCAGCTTAGCCAGATTAGTGCAGGCTGCATTGTTGCAGGCCCAGCCAACAGGCAGCGCCGCCGCCACTGCTGCACCAAACGCACTCAGCTGCCCTGGCAGGCTGTCACCCCACACCTGCTGCACCAGCGAGGCAGAGCCTGCGCTGTCGATGTCACACTTCCTTGCTGCTGGCTGCCCTTCAGCAGCACAGCGCTGCACTGCCAGGTACAGGCCTGTCTGCAGCTGTGCATGCTGCTGCAGCAGCTGCGTCAGCAGCGGCATGCTGGCAGCACTACCAGCAGCAGCGCTGCTGCCATCTGCTGCTGGCTCATCGCCTGGCAGCTGCATGTGGCACAGCTGTGCGCCTATGTAATCTACGGTCGGGTACGAGTTCTCCAGCAGCTGCCTGAAGAAATCAGCATCAACCACATCCAACTCTGATGCAGATCGCTGCTGCTGCTGCTGCTGCTGCTGCTGCTGCTGCTGCTGCGTCCTCTGCATAGAGCTGCTGCTGCCTAGCAGCAGCTCGCTAAGGATCTGCCCCAGCAGCCATATGCTGCGCGCTGCAACTGTCAGCCAAGGCGTCATCAACATTATCACCTCATCTGTGTACCAGGAGCTGCTGCTGCTGCCGCTGCCGCTGCTGCTGTTGCTGCCAGTGCTGCATATTGTCGTTCCTCCTGGCCTGAACGTCACCAAAGGCCATGTTGCAACGACCGATGCCTTTGCAAAGCGCCCAATGCGCCTGCCAGTTGGAAGCAGATCCTCATCCAACAGCGACAGCAACCATTTACATGACTCTGGCTCAGCACCCTGGAGAAACGCATCCCAACGGTCGTCATCTGCTTCTAGAACATCTTGAATTCAGCGGGCTTTTGCTGTGTCGCTGCCAGTCTTTGACAGGACACTCTGCAGCCGCGACCGCAGCCCCTTACTGCCTAGCTTCATGTACAGCTTACGCCACTCTGAAGCTGATTCGGGCGCATCCCTCCAAACATGTGAGCCTGGGTGGGTTGGAAACTGGATGCGGCTGCGGCCCACAGTTCTAGCCACTTCCAATGCCAGCGCAAGACACGCACCGCGCAGTGCAGTGGCACACTTCTGCGCTGTTAGCATCAGCGATACCATGAACGGCTGACCTGCGTACTGCGTACTGCTGCTGCTGCTGCGTGATTCTGCCAGCGCCATAGCCTTCGCTAACGATGATGCTGACATCGTTTCAATTGCTACTGATGCCAGTGTGTTCACTGCTGCAAGCAGTGCCTCGGGTGGCAGGCCACTTGTTAGCTCCACTGGCAGCAGCGACAGCTCACCCAGGCCTGCTGTTGCAGCTGCTGCTGCTGGCTGTGAGGCTCTGCTGCAAGCGACTGCACACATGGTGCGGATAGCTGCACAGAGTGACACTGCAAAGGCTTCTGGCGACTGCTCAATTGCTGACGCTAAGTGCTTGGGGTTTACTGCAGAGCAGGAGAGCGGGGCCAGAGCAAACAGTGCAGCAAGATACGAGTAAGACAATGATGGATGTGACAGGTGTATGTTGGTGCAGGGCAGTGTTGACTCCCAAACCTGCAGGAGTTGGAGCACAACTTGGTTGCCTAGCTGAGCTGGGGAGCGCAGAATGCAAGACTGCCGCTGATCATCAGCACACACGGTGTTTGTTGCTGCCGGGCAGCTGGTTATTTGCGAACCTGCAGGAGTTGGAGCACCCACAACTTGACTGCCTAGCTGAGCAGGGGAGGGCAGAATGCAAGACGGAAGCACAGCTTTCGTGCTTGTAAAACTCAGCAAGGTGTAGCTGGTAGCAAAGACAGCGGCACACAGTGGCATAAGAGACCGTGGTATCAGCACTGCAGGGCTGCACGCTCTGCAACTGCACTGCGCCACTTGCTGCATATGACAAGTAGTGTCTCTGCAAGTAGCAGACGCCCGTGCAGCACCCACCTGCGCGAACCGTGTTCATCAGCGTTACCGCCCAGTACCACAGCGCAAACTGGCAGTCCTTCGCATCTGCCTGCGACTGCTGCTGCTGCTGGTGTGCGTGCAGCACTGCTGGCCCCAGCTGCATCACCATCTCTCCCACCACAGCAGCACCTGCTGGCTGCTGCCACACCGACATGTCCTGCCGCACAATCGTCGTCAGCAGCATCAGCGCCGATTGCCGCGCATTAGAACACGGCCCCAGCTGCACTACCGCTGCAAGCATGCGAGTCAACGCAGGCACGAGCTCGCGTCAGCTGCTGCTAGCTGGCGCCTGAACCTTCTTGGCCACCTGGCACCTAACGAAGCATGTGGCAGCACCGCTAGCTACAAGCACAGTTCGGTCAGCAGTTAACATGCCGCTGCTGAGCTCTAGGCAGAACCCTGCTGCCTTCAGCACTGCAGGCAGCATGATGTTTAGCGCAGCCTCCATCGTGCTGCAGAAGGCTATGGCTTCCTTGCAGCTGGCAGGGTCGCTGTGCTTGCGGGGGTCCAGTGCAGATGCCCCTAGCAGCTGAAGCACCTTGATGTGATGAGGTGCCACCTGAACGGTGCTGCTGCTGCTGTTGCTGCTGTCTAACGAGTATGCTGCTGCTGCGCTGCTGTTGCTCAGGCTGCTTACTACACTGGCCGTGTGCACTGCAGCCCTGCCCTGCTTCTGCTGGTGCAGCAGCCCAGTCAGCCACGCTGCAGTGATCAGCAGCAGCTGGTGCAGCTCAAGAGCTGTCAGCAGCTGCAGCACAGCAGGCTGGGACCGCAGTGCAGCATCGCGCAACGGCCCAGCTGCTACTGCCTGCGCTATGTTTATTGATACAGCTAGAGCTGTCTGCACTTGTCCCCATGGCTCGTTGCCGCCTTCTGCGTTAGTGTGGCTGGTTGCTGTAGGGTTGCTGCTGCGCTGTGCCTGCAGCATCACCAGCATGAGCTTGACAGCTGGCAGTATGGAGCCACACACACAGCTGCATCGCTGAAGAGCCCAACTACACCTCCTGCAGCGTCAAAGTTGACCATTACCAGGTTGAGCCACAGCGTGATCAGTGTCCTGGCCAGGGACAAACCTTGCGGCAAGTTTGCAGCAGGCGACTGATGCTCTTGCTTTGGCAGCTGCTGCTGCTGCGGGGAGGGCTGCCTGGGCTGCTGGCGACGGTTTCCAGCAGACAGGAAGCCGCTGTGCATGCCCTTGGATGGCTGCCGCTGCTGCTGCTGCTGCTGCTGGGACTTTGGAGGTTGCTGCTGCTGTGGCTGCTGCTGCTGCTGCTGCAGGGCCTGCCTCAGTTCATCTGCTAGGATGCCGCATGCCTTGGCCAGCGGCTGGACCAGGGCTGCAGCAGCAACGGCAAATAAGCAGCGTGCCAATTCCTAAGCTCGCAATGCTCAGGCAGCATGCTTGGGAGGGGAACAGCCAGGTTGATGAAGGAAGGATGGGTCAAGGTGGCAAAGTAAGGCATGTGCCACAAGCACGCGGCAACATATGTCCTGCTTGGGCGTACTGCATGCAACTAACGCCTGCGCATATGTCTGCTGGTATTCTTCCGTTGGCAGGGCGTGCTGTGTCAACTTCCCAGCATGCGCAGCAGTACAACCTGCGGTTTGCACCTGTCCGTGCTTCACAAGTCTGCTGCTCCAGATTCTTGGCCGCGGCTGGTGTGCTGCTGGGCAGCCGCAGGGCACATGCCAGACCCTCCATGATCATGATCATCGTGGCTCGGTCAGCAGCTGGTGCTTGCAGCTGCAGCAGAGCTGTGCCAGCAAAGTCACCCAGCATGGGCACTGAGTTCGTGGCTTCAAGGAATTCGACCATATGGCCCTTTTCTGATACCTTCGCTGCACTGGAGAAGGAAGACGAGCTGCAGATGATGAGCAGGTGGACCTGCGAGAGGGCTTCACGGCCCTGAACTATACTGCGGAAGCTCGCCTTGCGAAGCCCCACCAGCAGTTGAAGAGAGCTAAGTAGCTTCCCCATTACCGCTGCATCCGAGGCCAACATGCTTTGCCCTTGCAAGTATCCACGAGATCTACAGCTGCACACCAGCCTGGAGTTGGAGGGCTACTGCCTGAACTTCACTGCTCAAGCACGCCTTCCACGTGATGCAGAGTAGCAGTGGTATGCAATTTCAACCCATGAACGTAGCCCTGACTGATGCGGCTGCAGGCCGCACATGTATGCCCTGCAGCTGACCATAACTAACACACGTGCAGCATTTGATACAGGAACACACATGGTAGAGGGACTCTGCAGTGTCCAATTGCAAATCCTGTCCATTTTCAAAGTAGCAGCACAGAAAATAAGCTGGTGTGCACTATCATGCTGCCAGTATGCTTTGGCCATGGCCCCTTGGAAGCAACCTGCTCAGCGAACATGCCATGTTCAACATGCCGCTACGGTAGCGGCTACCATAGCAAGAGTCTGCACACAACTTGCGACCACTAGTACACCATATGACAGTCACGATTTGTCCAACGACAGCAACCATCACGCGGGCTGTGCCACAAAATCACGCTGCTGCTAGCTGCGAGCTTCAGCCCTGCGGCCACATCCGACTTGGCATGCCTTTGCGCACAAGGCAGAGCATTCGACACCAGGTTTTTGCAAGCCGCGTTGATCAGCAACGCCTGGCAGGCCCAGCCAACACAACCAACAGCGCAGCCGCCACTGCTGCACTACACGACAGCCAATATGCCGCCCCAGGAGTTGCCCCCTGTGCCCCCCTTGGCCGCCCAGCAGAAGTCTAGTGAATCTAGTAGTGAGCTGGGCACAGCTTGCTGGGAGAAAAGTCATACAATTAGTTTTATATTCAACGTAGCAGGGTGCCAAGTGTAGGTGTAGTCTAGCAGTATCTTATTTTCTGTGACAGTATTTTCTGTGACATATGGTGTTATGGTGGGTTTTAGGTTGGTTTCCACCCCCATACCTGGCCGTGTTACGGCTCCAGCCATAGTCAGTTCGGTGAGACCAAAAGTGTCTGGGATTGTCGGTGTTTTTCAACACCCGTTTAGAAAGCCATACCCCAGCTCTACTCACCTGGCTCCTATGTTTTGGCCCCATAGCAGCAGAAATCCAGTGCATGCCCAATTACAAATATAAGTTCTTTCTCTCTTCATGACCACTAATTTGTATGACAAGAATACCAACACTATAGGCTGTGTAACTAACTAACTAACTAACAGTCACGTGGTGGATCTGCGCTGTTGCCAAGGGTGCCATGCCTGAGCATGTTGGTGGAGATGTTGATATCATCATGATACATGATGTAGCGCCGTAGGTGCCTTTGATCGCTAGGTTCTGTTGCAATGGCGGTTGTCACAGTACGAAATGCTGCCGCAGCACCCTCCCTACGGTAGGCATGCAGTGCATGTGTCCCGTGGAATATGTCGAGAAAACATATGCAGCTGTTCACTGCTCATGTTATCTGACGAGATGATGTTCTGTAACAGGCAGCAAGGGAACAACAATCCCAGTTCAGGCCAAAGCCATGTCAGGCGAAGCCTATGTGGCTAGGCAAACCCCAGTTCAGCCCCAGACAGGGCCGAAGGCCCTGGCATGCGGTTCCGATCCTGGCTCTGGGCTTACCCGCAAGGGTTCAGGTCTGGCGTCAGGAGCCCAGTCGAGGAGCGGTGCTGGGCTTAATACGGATTGGAGGAGCATGCCGACAGATATCCCTTGCGTTCCCAGTGTACAGTAATGCTTGGCGTTACATGTTCACTGTTGGCGTGACACTGTATGCAACACAACGTACTGCATGCAATGTCATTGCAACTACTGCATGGTACTGGCACAGTGTCACTGCAGTCACAGTCTTAGCACTGCTGTGTATTGTGCGCAGAATCCTGCTCATCGGATGCCAGCTTAGAAACTGGTGCTGCATTTGACACTGCATTTGCTTGCCAGCATGTTATCAGTGTTCAATCCTACTTACTCTCTTGAGGAGAATTTACTGACATACCATCCCATGGTAGTACAACTGGTGCCTCCGTCATTGACCTGCATTCGCTGCTGCGCAAGACAGGAGATCAACAGTGATTAAGGGTCGTACTGTGACATATCTGCCTCATACTTTTCATTCATCCGGCAGAGGCTCGCACAAACGCACACAAACACATGTACCGACACCACCAGCAGACCCTCTGCATTGACTGCCATTGCCAACTGTGACACTCGGAGTGCGTTGCATGCATGTTGCAGCTTGTGCCTGGGTCTACTGTCACGTTGCCAACGTATCGGATATGGACAGTGCAGGGCCACTATCGGTTACGTATACCCTGCCACTCCCATAGCAGGCAGCAGCCACCTGCTGTGGCCAGCAGAACTGTGCTGCTTGTGATCATCACAATATTGGCAGTACCACCTAAAACTGTGCACTGCACACGGGAGTCCCGTACTACGGCCAGCATCACTGCCAGTGCTGCTTGTATAGCAATACCACTTGTAGCACACATAACAGGAGAAATGACATAACTTCGCACCGTGCAATCAATACCAAACTTCGGTATTGTCTTGAAGACAATACTCAGACCACATATACTCAAGATATGTAAGTCATCATGCTGCAACACTCACAGACGGCAGCCGCAGCAGCGCCACTGGTGGCGCTGCCGTATCATACATAACGGTTATGAAATGCAATACATACTGGTGACGGCACCCCATATCCCGTCAAGTGAAATGCCATGCGAACCCTGGATCCACATCCAACCAACTCTCTCGAAGAAAGCCATGTCAATTTTTGAGGAATGAAGGATTCATTCAAATACATGGCACGTGCCACAGGCTGCATCAGCTGCAAGCTGCAGCCTCACCATATCAAGCCACTGCCACTGAATAAACAGGCACTGACAGTTGGAGGGCTGAAGCCAGCTGACAGCGACGATGATTGCAGCATACAACACAGACGCTGGCATGAAGTTTAAGATATCGTCAACACCTTCAGCGGTGCACTCATCAAGCAACAACTTTCTGATTACAACATGTCCTGCATACATGAAATTCGCAGTCAACCACTGGTTGCGGCAAACTCCCTCATCAGCACACCACACAGAAACATCTGCCACATGTGTACACACCCGGGCGAGTCAAGCTGTGCTCTCAAATAACAGCTCAGCCTCCCTGGCTGCTGCACCCAAACCGTACATGATAACTCATCCTCCATGGCAGCCTGCAGTGATGCATGCCAGGCAGCCACCTAGGTCTGTTGTGCTGCTCTTGCTCCTCACGCTCCTGCGGCAACACCATACAAGCCGTGGCATGCATGTCTGTCTATCGTTGTAAGTGATGAAGCTGCACAACAAGCAATCAGCACGGATTGGTGTGACAAATTTGTACCTCACGGCTGGTTTGCGCAGAACCGCAAATCACTGCTGCTACATATCATCGGAGGGCCTGCAAGAACTCCATATTGTGCGCGAATATTGTACTGCAAGATAGTACTGTTTCAAGCAGTGCCACTGCAGCAAGGAACAATGGACAGCAGGTGATAGGCTGTAGTACAGGCTGCAAACATTTTCATCAGCAGCTGCCTCACCTCCTTAGCAGTAACGGAAGCCCTGGGGATTGGTGTTGCCTGCTACAGCGCAGATATCGCCGTTGCAGCGATCAGGGTACCCAGGTGTTGTCACAAGCGCAGCGGCGGAGCTGCAGCAAAATCCTCCTGCAAGTGCACCCAAATGCACCGCTGAGCACATGTAACCGAGTACTTTACGTTTGAATGTGTTGTTGATGGCTGCCTAACGCCACTTCCAGACCAATTTGCGCACGCTGTGCAAACTAGTAGATCTGCTCTTGAGCACTTCTTGACTTGCAGGCTGCAACGTGTGCCATGCCATTGCATGCTGCCATGCAAGAGACTGCCGCAGCACTGTCAGCAAACAGGAGTGAACCTAGGCCACATTGTCATTGCTTTGCAGGCATGCCCCATTGGCAGTGCCAAGGTGGTTTGACAACAACTTATGAACTGGAAGAAATAGTGTTCACGATTGTAATCGCCCACAGGGTACATGTGGTGAGGCAGTGGCGCCATGCATGAGAAGCACCACCACAGCGCCCTGGTGATCTCTTAGCTGGGTGTGACTGTGTCGTTTACCTACCTGCGTAGAAGCCGTAGGGGGCGTAGTTAACAGGACACTTCTTTATGATGTTGAAACATTTGCGGTTGCCTTGCGGGTTGGCGTTGCTATCATAAGCGCAAACAAAGCCGGAGCAGGTGTTGCCGTCAGTGGTTTTGTCGCAGCAGAAGCCTCCAGCTGACAGGCCGTAAGCATTCCACCGATGAGGGCAGGAGTCTGCAACCACACACACCATGCTGTTCAACGTTGAAGTATTCAAGTGCACCGGTCCAGCAGTATGGGGGTTGAAACTGGTCAGAGAAACAGGGTGCACCGCTGCAAGAGATTGCCTGCCAGATGATCTGCCAACGCAGCAGCACACTCGGAATGTACTACACTGAGTGTGCGAGCTAAGCATGCCATGCCAGAGGAGCATCCGATGCTGCGGCTCAAGCAGGTGTGCCTCAGGCAGGCGCAGCTGCTGATGCACACAACTACCTGCCAACATCTGCAGCACGCAATCGCAGGCAACTCACCTGCTGACACCTTTTTACACAAGCTAGTGACCGCAACATTCGGCCCCGTGGAACCATCTGGGCCGCTGCTGTAGTTTTTTAGCCAGCATTGAGTTGATGACCAGTATCGATATGATGAGTATACGAAGAAGGTGCAGTCTGCCTTCTTGTCGCACGCTGCCCTGCAGGCGCTCTCATCACCTCCTTCAAGATGACACACTTCTTTCCCGCTCACATCCCAGCCGCTGCCCAGACACACGTATTCAACTGCAGTCAGTGCACCAGAAGGGGGGCAGGGTCAGAAAACTTTGTGACATGGGCTGACAGACTCTTGAACCTGTCATGCATTACGACATCCGACTGTGACGATGAGAGAGTTGTTTTTGTTTGTTTGTTGTGGCCGCTGACGACAATGCTGCGACTGTTCAGCACAGCCACGTCTCGGAATTGACCACATGATGATGCTTCCCATGCCGGAAGCCGCATCCCGCCCGAAAAGCGGCTATGGTCACTAGCCATATCCATCACCCTCAGTTAGTCCTTCAGCAACACAATCCTGCCATGTCTTGCGGCAAGAGGGATGGCAGCTGCTGCGCAACTACAGCGGCACACCTGGCTTGGGTGATGGCGATGGTCCAGGGCTTGGAGACGTCTTGTTCTGAATGGCTGGCGAGGGGTGCGGGTGGAGGAGGCACTATCACAACACCGGGTGTTGGCGCGGGTGTGCACGCGCAGGGGCACATGGTTGATACTCCTGCACAAACACAGACAAATTTGGTGTCAGTCACTGTATTCCTGCAGCTGTCATGAAGGTGCCTGCAACAACTAGGCCCGGCAGTAAGATTTTGCTGGGCTACCTACTAACTGCCGAACATGAAACCCGTGTATGTACTGGCAAGTGCAGCCATTGTAACGAATATTTGTTACACCTGCTGAAATCACGTCTTTTCTGGGACAAAACACCTTTCAGCTGTCACCTAGCAGGCAATAATAAGCCTTGGCCATTACGCAGCAAGCCGTTACTGCGGCGGTACTTGGGGTTCCAAAAGTGATGTACACTCGATCATCTGTTTTGTGTCCTATTCATGATTGCGTAGAATACAACTGTTCACCTGGCAATGTGCACTGCCCTGCAGCTGCCCAGGCTTGGCAACAGGCGATTGAATCAGCGCACGGGGCGGGTGAAGGAGACGGCTTGGGGCCTGGAGAAGGGGAGGCAGACGGCACCAGATTTTTGCACGCGCAGGGGCAAGTGGTTGATACTCCTGCACAAACACAGACAAATTTGGCGTCAGCCACGGTATCCTTGCAGCTATCATGCAGGTGCCCGCAGCAAGGCCCGGCAGGACATATTGGCCACAGGGTATCTCAGGGGTACAGTCGGCGAAAGCCGAAGGAAGGATGCTGCTCATGTCCTCGCGACTCTCCGCAGGACTCCGTCGATTGCTGGCTATATACACACCGGCCCTGCTAGGTATGCAGTCCACCGTATGGGGTGATTCCCACATGCTGCCTAGTAAGGGGTGTAAGTGTCTGGGTGGTCTACCTTACACCGAAAATAGAGAGAATAATCAGTCTGCTTTCCGCCTCCCCAGTGGGTGAGGCGCGGTTGCCGATGCCGAAAGGTATGGCTTACAAGGATTGATTATTATTAGGGTATCTATGCAATTGGTGGAGAGTCTCAGACACTGGGTCAGTACTAGTGTTACTTCTAGGTGTTCCCTGCAGCACTGCCTGCAAGTCACATGACCATGGGCATTAGGTGCAGCAGCAGGTGCCAGTCGCCTACTCCAGCCACTGCCGCAGTGCCTGAGGCAGAACTTCCGAAGTAACAGGAACCCTGCTGAATTTATGTTTGACGATGGGCTTCTTGATGTTCTTTGTTGGACCATATCGCTCGGAACAACAATCACCAAATGTTCAGGGTTTGGCCATTTTTAAGTAGTTCAGCCATACAATAGCCGTCCTTGATACCTGGTGAATGGTTTGACGCACAATGCCTAGCAGCTCGGCATCAACTGTGCACCATGGTGACACATCACCCACCTGACGAGCATGACACACACAGTACTTGGCCGACTGCCAACATAGCGCAGCTGAGTCCTGGGTTGAGCTGCAGCAGCCTGTCCACGCCAGCCTGGCCCTCTGGCAGGCCATAGCCAGCAGCCGCGCCTATCAGGCTCCAGCAGGTGTCACCAGACCTGATGGAGTGCGTGCGGTTGCAGCCACCAGCAGGTGGCTGGGGGCTTGGTGGTGGTGTTGGCGTCAGTGAACCTGCAAGCCATGAACAAACATCCGTAGTCAGACGACACAGGCCCATACAGTTGCCATCAATGCGTTTGCCAAGTTTTGTTTTTGCAAGTGGTGTGCTTAGCTCGTGGCACGCACACAGCAGGGATATCTAAGACGTCATGATATTAGAGCGGCACATACTGAACATTTGGCACACATTGCTTCGCACCGTTCTTTGTTTGGATGTTTAATAGTCATATCTTGTGCAGGGGCAAAAGTAGCTGACAAGGTTTGTGAATAATCCAATTTGAGTCAGAAACTTGCGCGCGCGCTCTCTCTCTGCCACTCTCTTTTTCTCTTTCTCAGTGCTCTGGCTGGCCTTCACCATCACTTGCGAATCAACAGACAACTGTGTGCTTTACAAACATGGTGCACATCTTGGCGTATTATTGACATGCAGCACATGTAATTCACGCACCTGATGAGCATGACACACAGCACTTGGCCGATTGACAGCGCAGCGCAGTTGAGTCCAGGGTTGAGCTGCAGCAGCCTGTCCACGCCAGCCTGGCCCTCTGGCAGGCCGTAGCCACCAGCAGCGCCAGTCAGTGCCCAGCAGATGTCACAAGACATGATGGAGTGTCCGGTTGCAGCCACCAGCAGGTGGCTGGGGGCTTGGTGGTGGTGCTGGTGGTGTCACACCTGCAGGCCAGCAGGACATGTGCACTGTAAGCCAGTATGCTCACTTTTCACTTGTGCTCGTGTTGCTCCTGTGACGTGTTGACACCATGCTCACTTGGGCTGGCCCAAACCACTGCCAAATGGTGACTGCACGCACAAGCCTACCCTTGTTTGTTGTCTTTTTGGTCGCACGGTCTCCCAGCTTGAAGCTGGCGTTGTTGGCTGAGCGTGAGTGCCCCTCACAAGCCAGCAATCAGCGCATTGCAGCTCACTCAAGTGGCACGTGGTCCGACCCAGGTTGGACAGCCCCAAAGTACTGAGCCCGCTGTACCTGGGCATATGCTAATAAGGAAGCTGCTTATTAGTCAGGCAGCTTGATACCTGGTGAATGGTTTGAAGCAGAATGCCTTGCAGCTTGGCATGAACTGTGCAACATGATGACACATCACCCACCTGATGAGCATGACACACAGCACTTGGCCGATTGACAGCGCAGCACAGTTGAGTCCTGGGTTGAGCTGCAGCAGCCTGTCCACGCCAGCCTGGCCCTCTGGCAGGCCGTAGCCACCAGCAGCGCCAATCAGGCTCCAGCAGGTGTCACCAGACCTGATGGTGTGCGTGCGGGTGCAGCCACCTGCAGGCCAGCAGGACATGTGCATCGTAAGCCAATACATGCAAAGCACATAATATTCAGCTTCAGGTAACCCGAATGTGACACTAATGGCATGCATCAGCTGTGTTCGTGGCTGGGACAGTTCCATGGATGGAATTCCTAGTGACACTAAGTGTCTTGTTGACTTCCAACACACTGAGCCTGACTCAGGCAGGAGCATTGCCCCACACCTGCTTTCAGCAGGCCAAATGCCATCAGAGTTGACATAGGTGTCATATACTCTATGCACTTGGCAAATGCAACCATTGTAACACATATTTGTGGCACATGTTTTCCATCTGCATTGTAGCTAGAGACACCTTTCAGATGTCACCTAGCAGGCACTGCTAAGGCTTGACCATGAGGGTGATCTGAGGCTCTAACAGCAGGCATGGCTTGAGGCCTCAAAGTGATCTGTACTCGTCAAGATCCATTGGAGCATCTGTGTTATTTCCTATTCATGAACGAGTAATCATTCACCTGCCGATGTGCACAGCCCTGCAGCTGCCCAGGCTGGGCAAGAGGGGTTTGCATCAACGCACGGCGGCGGCGTGACGTACAGTAGAATTCTCCCGCCTACAGCCAAACGGAACCGTTCTGTGACATATGGCAGCCGCTGCCAGTGACTGTGTCTGTTGATGCCCGATGCGTAACTTCAGCCACTGACAACTGCAGAAATGTGTAGCTCCAGCCAACTGCTGTAGACAAGTTGTTGCTACAGTTTTCAGGACACAGTGTCTCTGGAAGACTCACATCCACCAGTGCACATACAAAGCATGCAAGCCTGCAGCGCTGTACTACATCATGATGGCATGTCATCATACAGTGTGGTATGCTTTTGACAATGCACTCCTCACCTGCTGCAGCTGCTGCCCCATTGGCTGCAAGCAGGAGTATGACTGCCAGGCAGCACAGCCTGGGCACTTGCACTGCTCGCATGCTGCTGCACGAGTCGACGTTTAAACGTCTCTTTGGCGTGTCTGGCTCTCAGGATCGACCTTGCTTCAGTGGGCGAGAACAGAAGACATACAGAGGTGACTGGAACAGATTCAGTTGCATACAGCAGCAGACAAACGCCTTTGCATTTCCTTTCCGTGCGCGCTCTTGTGAACACACCCACGACTGCCAGGATTGCCAGCTAGCGATCAGCAGCCGCTACGCAGAAGCTGCATCAACGCACTGAACCGCTGCGAAGAAGCTGAGTCCATGTCGGCACCTTTGGCTTCAAAGCGGTCATGAGATGTCGAAAGGTGTTATTAAACCAGCCAACCCTACCACGTACACTACGTGCACGTGGCATGTCCCTACTACGGCCGAACATTTTTTTCTCCAAACTGTCGTCAGCCTGCTAGGCATTTGCAGAGCTACAGGGTCTTTGAATACTTAAACGAGCGTGCAACAACCACACGCTCTTCTTCACACTGGTCGGGCCCCGGGGGAGCTAAATTGAACAATGAGTTCGATTACAGGACGACCGGTTTCGGCTTGGTAGCCATCATCAGGCCCATACCGTGATGTATTAAGCTGTGACCATGTACTCGTAAGGCAGAGCAACCGTAAATGCATTCAGCAGCATGTGCGCGCGATGTTCAACTCGAAGCTATGATGTCAGCCTGTTAGTAACACAATGAAGGCTCAAGACATGACTATGCATATATAAGCTCAAATAACACAACTACTAATGATGGACGGATGCGGGTTCACTGTCAAATGACCTGCTCTATAGCTGAATTTGATATCCGCGCAGAACCTCAGCTGCATTGAGCCCCCAGCGATGTGCACACGACCACCAAGTCATCGCCAGCAGCTGTATCAGCAGCACTGCTGGCAGCAGCAGCAGCACTGGAGCCAGCGCCCATACCAGCAGGAAGAGCGCTTGGCAGCTGCTCCCAAACCCTCCCTGCCTTGGCCTTGCCTCTCACCACTGGTGCAGGCTGCAGCTCATCAGCTGGCCGCATCGTCTTCCTCGTCATCATCATCATGTTACCCATCAAGCCATAGCATCGTCTTCCTGTACATCAAGGCCCTTGATTGTCCAGGTCGGACCTTGAAAATTCCGAGCAGTGCTCTACTGCTGGCGTGACTGCCAGAGGCTCTGCCTCAGGCTGTGGCACAGCGCAGATTCGCACTCTTGGCAAGCTGATGTTCAACATGGTTACAAACTCTGAATTTGTGCAGCCAGCAACAGAACCAGCCCACTTGCATGCATACTCTGCAGCTGAGGCAACTACTCGCCCTCGGCTGGGGGCACTGGCTTGCAAGCACCGTCACTGCAATTTGACACTCCAGGTCTCACTGAGTCAGCAGAGCAGCTGCAGTGAAAAGCCTACGCAGAGTCTGCAGGCAGCTCGACGCAGGCAGCAGCACACAACCAACAGCAGGCAGCAGCACACAACCAACAGCAGGCAGCAGACTTGCCAAGGTAGTACCTCCAGAAGCCAGAAGCCTGAGGCTGACCTCTGACGCACAGGGAGCAGCAGCATGCACAGCCATGAATTGCCTGTAGCATACATCCCCTTACGGTAAGAGCCTATTGACCGTCACAAGCCACTTCTGAAGCCGTGCACTGTACATACACCTGCACATTCCCCCGGCAACGCCCCTGCTCCCCAAGCATGGCAAGCACAACCATCGAGCAGCGCGGCGCTGTGCAAACGTGAACGTGTACAGGCAGCAGGGAGAGGCGAAGCACCTTGGACGATGCAACAGACGAAGCTCATAGGCTTAAGTAATATGAAAACCTTGCAAAACGTCACACTGTGACGGTGGGCCACCGCACCCAACGCATGCAAGCTGCCACAAATCCGCTAAGGCAACACAATGCTGCGCTAAAGCTGCAATAGAGCAGCAGCAGTGAACCCATCAAGCGGCAAGTTGCTGGCCTTTGTGCACCACAAAGCAGCAAGGACGCACATACATGCACTGCCAGTGAGCAGCTACACAGCGCAGCCACACGGCCGTTACAGCAGGCTGCTGCAGCAGCGCCTGAGTCCACTTGCTGCAGGGCATGCAGAGGATGCAAGTTGTACGACAGAGCACTTGCAACACAGATGTGTCACCAACAATGATACAGCACGAAGTGCGTGTTCCACTGTAATACTGCACCACCTGCCCCAGCAGGACTGGTCTCTGCATAATCACAACCACAGCGCTGCCAACACCTTGACATGCGGCAAACATACCAGGACCTTCACAGCAGTGCTGAGCACTGCGGCATGCATATATATCCTAGCACACTTCCTCCACCACCACTCACTGCACGTACCGCTCAACCTCTTTCCTGAACAAATCTGGCACATCCCGCTTCACCCTATACGGGCTGTTCCAGTGCCACCCATACTCAAAGCTGCCATCTGGGTTGCGCGGTGCGTCAAACGCACTGCCGGCATACCACGTCTTGCTTGCGGCACCTGCCAGCGCCAAGTCCTTCTCCTCACCCCCTGCACCGCCACCGCTGCTGCCTGATGGCCCTGCGTCGCCACCGCTGCTGCTGCTGCCGCCGCTGCTTGGGCCGCCGTCTGGCCGCGGCTTGAATGGGTACAGCAGGCTGCCGTCGTCCTCCCAGCCAAAGCCTACCGTGTAGGGATCTGGGAAGTGGATGACACCGTTGGACTCTAAGATGTGTGCAACCTCCTTGCCCTGTTGGAGGCAAACGAACCAAGAAGGCATCACAACAGGCACGACAGTGAGACCGCAGTGCCGGGAGCAACGGAGGACACCTGTGGGAACCCTCTTGTCCCCAGCCCATGTGCAGTACGCCCCGCTGCAGCAGTGCCATCACAACTGGCATCAGCCCCAGCACAACACACAAGCCTCGAGTTACAAAAACACTATTGCACGAGAAAACACCACCACCATGACAGCCTGCCCACCTGCAGTTTTTGGTTCCAGCAGCGCAGTCACAAGTCACCTGGCTCAGGTCAGCACCATAGCAGCAACCAACATACTCCCAGACACTTGCGCACGCACAAGCAGATGAAAGCAGCAACGTCTACCCACCTGCAGCACTCCCCGCTCCAGCAGTGCATCACACCCTGCATGGCTTCAGCCCCAGCACCAGACACAAGCCTGACGCTGCAATGAACACAACAAATGCACCGTAGAAGAGCCACAACCGCCTGCCCACCTGCAGCACCCCCCGCTCCAGCAGTGCGGCCACAGGACGCCTGCCTCAGGTCAGCACCATAGCAGCAACCAACACACACCCAGATACTTGCACACGCACAAGCAGATGAGAACAGCAAAGCTTGCCCACCTGCAGCACTCCCCGCCATAATAGTGCCATCAATACCCGCATGGCTTCAGCCGCAGCACCAAACACAAGCCTTACGCTGCGATAAACACAACAAAGCACCATAAAGGAATCACCACAGCCTGCCCACCTGCAGCACCCCCCGCTCCAGCAGTGCTGTGACGAGCGCCTGCAGCGGCTTCCAGTTGATGGCCAGGCCGTACGCAGCCTTGGCCTCAGCAGCCTCCAGCAGCTCAAGCACGTCTGACAGCGCAACACGAGCCTGCATGGGCATGGCAGTAGGACAGTGCGACCCCACAGATCAGTTCATAAGCACTAGCAGTAGACTGCTGTGTGGCTGATGGCCTCAGCTGCCTCCAGCAGCTCAAGCACGTCAGACAGCGCCACACGAGCCTGCAGGCGGAGGACAAGTGCAAGGAAGGTTCGGATTCAGGCATTGGCACAGTGCAAGGAGGTGAAGGCATTGGTCTGAATATGGCCACATCCTGAGCCCAGCATCAGTTCACCATCTCCGTGGGCATGTCTGTTGCGTGGTAGTGCACCCCAAACTGTCTGCAGACAACACCTCGGTCTGCATTTGTGTACATCCTGGCCCCTGCTCACCATCTCTGTGGGCATGTCGGTGGCGTGGTAGTAGAACTCCTCCTCGGTGGCGTCCTTGGGCTCCAGTGTGCGCAGCAGGTCGCCGCTGCTGTCCTCGCTGGCCTTGGGGTGCAGCGTCATCAGGTCCATGGGGCCTGCAGGACATGATGTCATAACACGATTTGAATGCTGAGTCAGCTGTGCCAGCTGTGGCTCAGTGCCAGTGCAGTGCAGCAGCAAAGACAGCCTTACGAAGCTGTGTCAGCATCTCCATGCAGCCTGCAGGAGACATACGCCAACCGCAGTGTTGTATCGGTTGTGACTTGGTGCAATCACGGTTGTGACTTGGTGCAATCAGATGCATGCCTACAGCCACTGCTGCTGCTGATACTTCCCGTACTGCCACAAACTGCACCGTGTTTGGAGATTGCATGGTGCTGCCTTCCTTGCAACTCACCCATCTTGCGTCCCATGCCTGCGCTGAGCACCATCTCCCTGGCCACCATGTTGGCATGGAACAGGTCAGGAGCACACAGGCCCGTCATCTGCAGGCAATGACAGCAGCAAATGCAGCAAACACATCAACATCCAACGCCAACATCGCCAGTAAACATGGCATAAGGCACCCTGAAAGTCGTAACCATACGAGCGTCAGGTGTGAAGAGGATGTGGCGTCACCATAGAAATGCAGGCGTACCGCAAACAACGTGGCACATACACCACCCTGCAATCCTGCACGCATAACAACCCACAAAGCTTCCTTGCCAGCCCTTGGTGCCGCGTGCACCAGGGTGTGGCTTCTACACACATCCATCTACATGAAAGCCTGCTGCATCTTGAACGCAGCTCAAGCCACGTGCCTCGGCCTCTCCCACACCATTTTTGATGGGGATGTTCTGCTGTGCTGCCCGCTATATGCAACCTCACCTTGCCTGTCCCAGTCACGTCTAGTGCTGCACCCTACAGCCCCACAACCAGCACCACACACACCTATGCTTCTCCCATGACCATCTTCTCTGCTGCACGTCCCACCAGGTGCACACCTGCACATGTTTCCGGTGCACATCTTCCGCACAGAGCTACCAACCAACCTTTACAATCACTGCAGCACGCACCTCTGCCTCTACCGTGACCTTCTCTGCTGCGCGTCCCACCAGGTGCACACCTGCCACATTTTGCCAGTGCACATCTTCCGCACAGAGCTACCAACCAGCCCAAATCCACCCTCACAATCACTGCAGCACGCACCTCTGCTTCTCCCATGACCATCTTCTCTGCCGCACGCCCCGCCAGGTGCACCACCATCACGCCCTCCATGTCACCACGCGACAGCAGCGCATTGGCACGCGCAGCCTCGTCCTCCACAAACAGCGTGTAGCCTGCAGGCAGGCAACAAAACATTCCGCAACAGTGTCAGGGCCCTGAAGACAGTGGCAGGTCGTGGCTGCTTGTGGGCAACACTTGCGGCCTAACCGCAGCCGCTGGAATGCTCGCCATCACGCAAGAGCATTGCCTGGTAGCGATAGCACTGACAGCATATATGCAGTATACTGCATTCGGCATTCTGAGCAGTCACATGATACTACAATGCCAGCCGCTGCTGAGTGACCCAGTATTGCAAGAAACCAGGCAGGGCGCGATGCAAGCTGGCAGAACTACCAGCACCAGAGGATGCTTGACGGTGCCATCTGATGATAGTGCATGGCCTACGTGTAACTCCGCCTCTGCGATGTAAGCTACCGCCAGCAGAGTGATGCATTGTTGCAAGATTACAGGAAGGGTGCAGAGCAAGCTGGCGCGGCCAGTGTCCTGGGGCACAGCTAAATGCCATTCAAAACACAGCGCACAGCCTAAGTAACTCGCATCTGCACTGAATGATTTGCCTGCGCACCTGTGATCATGTTGTAGGGGCAGATGCTGACGCGTGCGATCTCGTCGTACTCTGGCGTGATATAGGCGATGAGCGCCTTGCCGGCCTCGTACACGGCGATGCTCTTGCGCAGGCTGTGCGGGATGGGGTCGGGCAGCCCGCTGTAGCCAGGCTGAGGGGCACCCGACAGCTCCTGCAATACAGCACCACAACAACACGAAGCGGCACAGAGCAGAAGACATGTGAGCGAGGGACACTGCGAAGTGCATGCAATGCCAGTATGATGGCCATAGCTTGGATCACTAGCCTGCAATCATGCTGATGCTGTGGTGGCATCATCAATATTGCAGCATGAGCGAGGCAGGCTGTGCGGGATGGGGTCGGGCAGGCCAATGTAGCCAGACTGCGGCGCACCAGATAGCTCCTGCGACAGCACAACAACAACAAGCGGAACAGAGCAAAGTACACATGAGCGTGGGTGGTGCACGCCATGCCAGTGTGATGGTCGTACTTTGAAGCAGTAGCTTGCAGTCATGCTGATGCTGTGGTGGCATCTTCAATATTGCAGCATGAGCGAGGCAGGCTGTGGGGGATGGGGTCGGGCACCCCGCTGTAGCCAGGCTGCGGCGCACCCGACAGCTCCTGCAAAACAGGATGCACAGTAACAAGAAGCGGAAAAGAGCAGAGTACACATGGGCAAAGGAGGTGCAATGCCAGTATGAAGTTCATACTTTGTGTCACTAGCTTGCCAATATGCTGATGCTGTTGTGGCGTCTTTACAATTGCAGCATGAGCGAGGCAGGCTGTGCGGGATGGGGTCGGGCTGCCCGCTGTAGCCAGGCTGGGGCGCACCCGACAGCTCCTGCGACAGCACAGTGATGGCCCAGCCGTCCCCAGTGATGGCCCAGCCGTCCGACATTATTACCCGTACTCCATCAAGCACTGCAATGCAACAAAACAACCCAAAGCTGTCCCCCCATTCTCACCTGGAAGGCCTCCATGGCCTTGTTGTTTGTTCTCCGTTGCAGCATCATTGTCCTCCTCTGTGATGGCCGAACTTTCCTAGATGACCAGTACTCCATCAGGCTTGTGCTGCAACCAAAACCCAGAATATCTGATCCCACCACTCCCACCTGGAAGGCTTCCATGGCCTTGTTCTCCATGGCCGCGTAGATGTCCTCCTCAGTGATGGCCTCGCGGCCCTGCCGCGCCGCCATGCGCGCAGCACGCGCCATCAAGCCCATGCAGTCGGCACCTGCACAGACATAACATAACATAACATAACATAACATAACAATGTGTCACTATCTGTCTTGAGAGTGATGTGTGCTGTATACGCTTTTGAAGCAGACGCCATCAGGACCAAGCACTCGGACCTGCGCAGACATCAGTATGTGTGATCACTGTCCATCTTGAGGGCAACATACATCGTGTAGGCTGACGAAGCATAGTATAGCAGCGCAAGTGTGCCAGGCTCGCAGAGCTGCCATCATTGGCAGCAGACATGACTGCAGGACAGCCGCTCACAGTTGCAACACTCACACCTGTGAAACCGCAGCAGACATTACTCACACGCTCGCAAAGCTGGCATCTCTGCAGCAGACGTGACTGCGCAACAAACACAAAATGGTCCATTATCCCCAGGCCCCACCTGTGAATCCGCTCATTGCGCGTGCCACCTCCTGCCAGTTGATGTTGAGGTCAACCGACTTGTTGCGAGCATGCACCTGCACAGCACGCAAAGACCACGCAGCACACGCAGCATGGTGAGCAATGCCCAACGCAGTCAACCCAGCATGTGCTGCACTCACACTGCCACTGCCGGAGTCTCTGACCCCAATGCTGTGGCGACAGGCAGCAAGGCAGCACATGCACCAGCGTTCTCTCTCTAAAATGCGTTCACCTATGCCATAACCGAGTGCACCCGCATGGAGACACTTAACCTCCACCTGCAGCGTGTCTGTTCAGTCCTTCGCCTTATGCAGCGGCATGCACATGATGCGGTCAAGGCACCATAACGTTGGAATCATGGGTTTGAACCCCAGAGCCAGCAAACCCCAAACCCCCACCTGCAGGATCTCTGCGCGCCCCTTTGCGTCAGGCAGCGGCATGTAGATGATGCGGTCAGATAGACCATATCATCTGAACCACAATTTTCAAATCCCCAGCCACCGGCCAATCCTAAACCCCCACCTGCAGAATCTCTGCGCGCCCCTTTGCGTCAGGCAGCGGCATGTAGATGATGCGGTCAAAGCGGCCCGGCCTGATCAGCGCTGCATCAATGGCTCCCGGCCTGTTGGTGGCTCCCAGCACCACCAGGCCCCGGTTGTCCTCAAAGCCATCCATCTGCATGTCAGAAGCAGCACAGATGTAATGTAATGTAATGTAATCGCCCCCGGGGGATAAGCTTACTCCGGTGATGTCGATTATGGCGAATAATTGCTTTTTGTGTTCCAGCAGCACCAGTAAATGCAACTGTAAAGCAGCATTAATCGGTAAATCTGCTGCGGCACATCGATGCAGCGACAGTATTTTTTGTCGCAGAGAGCAGTTCCCGCTCGGAGTGTCATTTCTGTGGCTGCTTCGCAGCTCGCAGACATAAGTTTACAAACGTTCCTTAGATCATAGCAAATTGCTTGGCAATGCCTGCTGCGCACGCAATTCATGTACTTGCGAGGAAATCGCAGAATTGACGGCCCTATCATACAGGCAGGTCGCAGGCAGGATTTGCGGTGTCTGCAACAGCAGCTTCGGTGCCGCTGACAACCTATTGTTGTGTAGTTGGGGCCTGTGCGCGCTGCTGCGTGCAAGCATCACCACCAGCAGCTGCTTGTGGATGGCCCTGCGGGCAGTTTTGGTGTTTCACCTTAAAGACGCACCGGCTTGTCAGCGCTCCTTGTAATTAGTATTGTCACAGTTGCCTCTGTGCCTCTGTGGTTTTGATCGTGTCGTGCTGGTGCAACCAGCTGATCTCGGCATGCGCTGTTGTGCAGCAAGAGGTCTGCTGAACTTGCTGTTTGATCGAACCTTTTGCTTGATATAATATCTATGTGATGAGAAGAGTTTCCAGCTGTCACGTAGTGTGACAGCCCTGTCATCATTTGGATTGCAACACGTTCAAGCGCAATATCTCTGCGATATCAGGCCAAGCGACGCACGCGATATCGCTGTCAAGGTTCTTCCGCAAGTTTTTGTTCAAGCTACGGTTCCAAGCACAGGTCATCCGCCACCCTTTGCCTGAGACTGCAGCTGGCCAAGTAAGCACTTCCGTGTCGGAACCGGTCGAACGCCTGCAGCGAATGCATGTTCCAGCAACTCTGCTTACTTTCACACGTAGCAGCTTGCAATTCAGCAGCAGCTGTGCACTAGGCACGTGCTGCTGCATGCATGTTGCCAAGCGCGCTGCTGAGTGTTGTGCTCTGCAGAAACAGCAGATACCTTGTCTGATGTTGATGGTTTTTCCACATGATGCCACAGGCGCATAGATGTTTTTTCGTGTTTTGCTATGCCATCTTCAGCTGTCTGCAAAACTGCTCTTCTTACACATGCCTGCATGTGCAACGAGAGGCTGCCGTTGATGCAATTTGGCTGACAGCCTGCTAGGCCATTGCACGACGCCTGTGTCCCATGTTGTGTCATAGTTGCTCTGCACATAGCAACAGAGATTGCAGCCTGCTAGGCTAACAGCATGCGTGCATGCTGACAAGCGCCCTGATGTGTGTTGTGCTTAGCAGCACAACAAGATTGTTGTTGTTACACCCGCCTGCATGTGCAGCAACGAGCTGCAGTTGATGCATTTTTGGGATCACACCCTTTTTCTAGCCAATCACATGATGCCCGCGTCACGTGTTGTGTTACAGTTGCTCTGCACATAGCACCAGCCTGGGTTGCAACCTGTGTTTTGGCTTGAGGCCGTGATCATCACCTGCTCAGCAGCATCTGGCGAGGTTGTGTACTGTCCACTTTGATTATTGCATCATATTCACACAAGGTATGCATAGTGTTGAGCTGTGTATTGAGCTGCTTGCTGCAGCAGGTTGCTATTGAGGCACTACGGCTGATGATGAGGTGAATTGCATGAATGCTGCAGTTATTTTGTGCTGAGTTGTTTTGGACATAGCAGCAAGGAGTTGTCTTGTACTGCCCTGCATTTGCACATTCAGCGGGTTGCGCATGTTTGCATCTAGCATCAATGAGTGCAACCTGAGTTGTCACACTTGTCGTAGCCTATTCTGCAGTTTTGGCAGTGTCTAAACGAGTTTTGCTTAGTTTCCGCATGTGTTGGGTTGGCGATATCAGATTTTCAACTGCCAATTAGACTTGTACACACTATCAAGTTGATGATATGCTACCGCAGGTTCGTAACCTTGCATGCAGCAGTTGCATGCCAGCAGAAGCGTTACGTGGTTGGTGTTCTTTTGTGCAATTGATGCACATTGTACATTAGCTGTGCTGCTACAGCACGAAGCCTTGATGGATGGTATTCTTGTGTGCTGTTGCACACTGTGCTTTATGCTGTCCACAGCCTTGTGGACGATCACGTTGCTCAGCTACACATGTTCAGTTGCAGTGATAACACAACATAATCTACCTATCGACACAACATGCTATGGACTGACGGTGCTTGACAGTTTTATAGGACATAAGCTGCGCTCGTCACATGGCAGTACGAAAGCGAATCGATTCAGCAAATATACATGAGCTATTGGCAACAAACACGTTCTGCATAACAACAGCTCAACACCACGTAACTTAACCACCCTGACCCGCTAACAAACTTAAATCTACACCAGGACGAGTGCATTCTACCCGGGGGGCTCCTGCATCTATGAGCATATTGTAAGAGGAGCACCAGGAGAGCTGAAACAGAGTCACAGGCTGCAGGTTGGTGACTTGCCGCAGTTGCTGTGAGAACATGCCGTACGCTAAGCTGTATGAAGCACACACACGACACCCCGCGAGCTTATGAAGCACACACATGACACCCCGCAAGCAGGTGGGCATGCAAGTGTTGAGGCAGCCAGAACACCATATACACGTGCAAAGTCCTGAGCAGCCCACCTGCACCAGCAGCTCGGTAATGATTGACGCGGTTCTAGAGCAGCCATCCACATATGTGTGCAATGAGCCGGCACAAAATCGTTTGCTATCTGAACGTACACTGTCCCCTTGCACCAGCAGCATGGCAGTAACCCTCCAAGTCCGTCTACCACCCGACAGCGCGGTGTAATAGTTGCCAACAAGCCGCGCATGGCATGATGAGTTGTACGAGCTGGATTGGGAGGTAGGGTGCGTGAAGGCGCATGAGGTTTCCTCATCGTCACACACGCCCCCTTCCTGAACTTACGCGGGTGTTAAGTGTGAACACACCACGCGTAGCTCAATCATTCATTGATTACGAGCTGGAGACCCACCTGCACCAGCAGCTCATTGATGATGGACGCGCTCTCATCGCCAGCAGAGGCAGCGCCACGAGCAGCGCCCAGCGCATCAAACTCGTCCACAAACAGCACCGCGGGCGCAAAGTTGCGCAGCATCTCAAACGTCTCGCGGATGCGGCGCGCGCCCACACCAGTGTACACGTCGTAGAAGTCCGTGCCTGCACGCAATGCCACACACCATGCCAACAGGCTTTGTTAGAGCTGAGCGCAGGTGCATCTTACATGCGTCCACAATGCCCACAATGCGCTATGTCCTGGTGACGAGGCAGCGCCAAAGCATAAGCACACACCATACCATCAGGGTTGTGAGCTGAGTGCAGGTGAACACCATGTTGTCCTGGTGGTGGAGCAGCATGTGTGTGCAACACCACACCATGCCAACAGTGTATGAGCTGAGTACAGATGGATACAACACCTTGTGCTGGTGTTGAAGCAGGGCCTGCAGAGTCTGCAGTGCAGACAGATGCTGCCAAGCAACATGGTGACATGTCTGGCAGTGCCACTCAACATATACCTTAGCCGCCACCAACGCAGCAGCAGCGGCAGCAGCAGCAGGCCAGCCAGCCCTCACCTGAGCAGGTGAACATCTTGACGCCACTCTACAGATAATTTTGCTGCAGCAGCAGCATGCGCTAGCCCCTTACCTGAGCAGGTGAACATCTTGACGCCGCTCTACAGATAACTTTGCAGCAGCAACAGCAGCGGCAGCAGCAGCAGGCCAGCCAGGCGCTCACCTGAGCAGGTGAACATCTTGACGCCGCTCTCAGCCGCGATGGCCTTGGCCAGCAGTGTCTTGCCTGTGCCTGGCGCACCAGCCAGCAGCACACCCCCGATGCGGCTCACACCACGCAGCCGCAGCAGCGCTGCAACCATGGCACAACGGCAGGGATGACATGGGGTCAGTAGGCAGACATTAGCCATAGAATGATTCGATTCAGCAAGCATGGGGAAAATGTGCATGACCTTGCATAATGGATTCACAGTTAACAGTCAGAGTGTGTTGCGGGTTTGTGACATGTTACATGACAAATGACATAACAGCTTGAGCGCTCACCTGGGTTTTTGAGGTAGTCGATGATCTCCTCAATCTCCTGCTTGACCTCGTCGATGCCGTTGATGTCGTCCCAGCCGATGAACTCGGGGCCACTCGTGTCAATGAACACCTGCAGATGGTGGTATGCACGTAACACATGTCAGGCAGCAGGAAGTGAAATTTAGGAGTAGCATCCCAGCCGATGAACTCGGGGCTGCTCGTGTCAATGAACACCTGCAGATGTTGATATGCAGGCAGGCAGCGGGAAGTGAATCTCGACCAGAGTCACGGCAGCCAGTGAACTCAAGGGGCCACTCGTATGAGTAGACACCTGGACACAAGTGTAGAGCAGCCGATACAGACAGCATAAGGAGAGTTGCAGGTGAATTGGATGTTTGTTTCGTGCTGTCCCAGCCAACAAACTCAGTCGTGCTTAGAACCAGCTTTCACCACCGCCAATCAACACCACATGCACACCCTCCTCACCTGGCGCGCTGGCGACCTGAAGTTGAGCTTTGTGCCCACGTGCAGGATCTCCCGCCTGTAGCGGATGAACTCGCGCCGCCTGAACTTGTTGGGCACGGGGTCCAAGATCCAAGTGTGCAGCAGCCAGAAGATGGCACTGATCACCACAAACGGCATCGTGTAGCGTGCAATCTGCACAGCATCAGCAAGTGTGGAAGCGGATTCAAGTGGTAGGGTACACCACACACGGCACGTCTTGCTCTGTGTGCAGCAACCAAAAGATGGCGCTGATCACCACAAACGGCATCGTGTAGCGCGCAATCTGCACAGCATCAGCAAGTGTGGAAGCGGATTCAAGTGGTAGGGTACACCACACACGGCACGTCTTGCTCAGTGTGCAGCAGCCAGAAGATGGCGCTGATCACCACAAACGGCATCGTGTAGCGCGCAATCTGCGCAGCATCAGCAAGTGCGGCAGCTGAGGCAGGTGAGGAGGCACGCCACACACGGCATGTCTTTCTCTGTGTGCAGCAGCCAGAAGATGGCGCTGATCACCACATACAGCATCGTGTAGCGCGCAATCTGCACAGCATCAGCAAGTGCGGCAGCTGAGGCAGGTGAGGAGGCACGCCACACACGGCATGTCTTTCTCTGTGTGCAGCAGCCAGAAGATGGCGCTGATCACCACAAACAGCATCGTGTAGCGCGCAATCTGCACAGCATCAGCAAGTGTGAAAGGTGTTTGAAGTGGTAGAGCACACAACGCTCGGCACGTCTTTCTCTGTGTGCAGCAGCCAAAAGATGGCGCTGATCGCCACAAACAGCATCGTGTAGCGCGCAATCTGCACAGCATCAGCAAGTGTGAAAGGTGTTTGAAGTGGTAGAGCACACAACGCTCGGCACGTCTTTCTCTGTGTGCAGCAGCCAAAAGATGGCGCTGATCGCCACAAACAGCATCGTGTAGCGCGCAATCTGCACAGCATCAGCAAGTGTGAAAGGTGTTTGAAGTGGTAGAGCACACAACGCTCGGCACGTCTTTCTCTGTGTGCAGCAGCCAAAAGATGGCGCTGATCGCCACAAACAGCATCGTGTAGCGCGCAATCTGCACAGCATCAGCAAGTGTGAAAGGTGTTTGAAGTGGTAGAGCACACAACGCTCGGCACGTCTTTCTCTGTGTGCAGCAGCCAGAAGATGGCGCTGATCACCACAAACGGCATCGTGTAGCGCGCAATCTGCAGCGAGCGAGAAACAAGAAACGCATCCAGGTTGGTGCATGAGCACGCGCAGCGTATGAAGGTCCTTAACAAGCTGGATGGTCTCTAACAGCTGGGGCAGTTGCTTTAAGGGGAAAGGATACCAAATACCAGGGTGCTGGCTATCAGTGCTCAGCTCGTTTCATCCATTTTCCTGCATATGTTGGTACTATGGTGGTATAGACGCCCTTTCAAGCAACTCTTGGTACTGAAACCCCACCGGACAACCCAGTCACAGCAGCAAAACCACCCTGCTGCACCCAAGGGTGGTCCTGACATATGACATTTGGTTCTATCCTGCGGGTACTGTAGATCGCTATGCTAACGAGTTGGTGCCGCGCATTCTAGACTGTGAGGATCAAGAGGGCTTGGCTGTGGTGGTTTATCAGATGTGGTTGTATCGCTCAGTGTTGCTGGGGTTGTCCCCTGACCATCAAAGTGTGCCAATTCAGCCCGAGGGTTATGTCCCTGTAGATGACGCCTTAGACACTGTTGCTCCTAGCCCGTGATGAGTTTAGGTTACTTGACGAGTTACACATGCATCCTGTCACATTATTGGTTTGCTGCCGCCTTTATGCCGCCTTAGTTGCCCTGCCTATCTCTCTGGCTGTGTGATCTTGACAACATGCTTTTTGGTTGGTGTGCTTCTTCAGCACATGCTGTTGGCTGATTGGGGTGTGTCACTGTACTGACACACCGCAGATATAATCTTATGCTCAATCTGGAGAGACCCTGTGCTCAACGGATGGCCTCAATGGGCTACATTGTGTTCTCATCTTCTTTCGTCACGCGTTGAAATTGTGCTCATTTTGGGGTGGCTCATACCATCTGAGATGGTGACTGGACCCACATGTAACTACTCTCTCTCTCATTTGGAACGGTCGGCTCTCGATTTTATTTCATTGAATGAATACTTGTTGCGATAAAATCTTCTCATGACAATCCTATCGAGTTTCATACAGTTTTAGGGCCCGAATTTTCAGCGTTTGGTCATCGTGCACACGCTCCGATTGTGATATGTAAAACTGTCTCGAACTCCCCCATACCCATTTAGACTGTTTCTCAGGTCAATGAACATTGTATCTGATGCATAAAAGCTTTCGCCCACCGTTCCGTTTGCGAGTAATGTCTGGACCCGGAAACTGCGGAGCCCGCATGATGCCAGCTGAGCACAGCAGACCGCATACTGACGTTTATTGATGTTTGTATCACATTACGCGTGACCTAAAGCGTTTGTAGCAGCTGGAGCATTGTTTACGGAGAGCTGACCAGACAGCAGCATGCAGCAGAAGTCCACTGTTAGCGAGGCCCCGAAGGCTCCAGGTGCGAATCATGCCGTAAATGTACGCTAACAATGATATAGTGTCTATACGTTGCGTTTGTGGTCCACTTTGGCCCCCTGTTCTCAGAGTGCCTGTGCTGGGTGGTCCAGCAGCAGCAGCACTTCCAGAGAGGCTGGACACACTGCTTCAAAAGCATACACACAGGGCTGCAACACAGCCAAATCTACATGCCAGGATGTTTGTAAGTGCAAACCGGTCGTTTTCAGCGCAAAAGGATGAGCACACCGTTAAAGGTCACCCCAGCCTGGTGCCTTCTCTTCTGTGTGGTAAACCCCATAAGACCTGCTGTTTAGCGTCCAAAAAGTCAACAATGTATTTTTCATTGCATGTTAGTCATACCATCCAGTTTTCAGCGCCTGTACATGCCCCTGTGCTGAGAACTAGAATTAGTATCCTTCCCCGTTAAAGTGGTCCCACTGCTTACATCAGCAGCTGTGTGCGCTAGACGGTTGTCCTGACGCCATGCTGTTTCTGCTGCGCGCTCACCTTGATGAGCAACGCGCGCTGCAGCCTGTCACCCTCGTGGCTATCACAAGGAACTTCAGCGCTGCATGACGTGCAACACGATATCTTGTTGTAGCTGTTCAGTGGGCGTGCTCCCTCACCTGAATGAGGCCCTCATTTGGAATGCGCGCTGCAGCCCAACACGCTCATAGCTGTATGAAAGAGCTCCACAGCTGCATGGCGTGCGTTGTAAGCTCTTGCTGTAGCTGTGCAGTGGGATTGCTGCCTCACCTGGACGAGGAAAGCGCGCTGCAGCCTGTCGCCCTCATAGCTGTAATGAGCTCAAGTGCAGCATGGCATGCACCGTAAGCTCTTGCTGTAGCTGCACAATGAGAGTGCCTGCTTACCTGGATGAGGAAAGCCCGCTGCAGCCTGTCGCCCTCGTAGCTGTTGACAGCTTTTGACAGCTCAAGCACAGCATGATATGAACATTGAACTCTTGCTGTAGCTCTACATTGGGCAATGAGCGTGCAGTGAGCGTGCAATAGGCATGTGCCCTTACCTGGATGAGGAAAGCCCGCTGCAGCCTGTCACCCTCGTAGCTGGTGTGGTTGAGCATCACGCCGTGCAGCAGCAGGTGCTCAGCCAGGTCGGGATCAGGCGCAAGCACCACCTGCAAGCAGCAGCAGCAGCAGCAGCAGCAGCAGTTGAGCCAGGCCTGGCTGGCACATGCACGGAAAACGTAATCCAGCCTCCCTGATGGCCTTGCGCTGTTGCGGCACTGTAGCATGTTATGCGACGCTCATGAACAACTGGAACGTAGCAACACAGTTTGCAGCAGCAGCAGCAGCCAGGCCTGCTCACCTTGCACTGGCGTGCGCCGCCTGGTGCGCTGGCCTTGAGCGTGACGATGGCTGATGTCTGCTCGGGGCCGTACACGCGCAGCGCATCCACATGGCCCTCACCAACCAGCGCCCTGCAGGCCACACGCAGCATTTGGGCAGACGTGACTGTAATAATCCATTTGTCGATAATACCTGTCAGAGCTACACGATGCGGGTGCAAACAAAAACATTCAAGTAACAGCCAAGGTGCACAGCTAAACACAATGCAGCATGCATCCATGTGGCGGCCACCAACAGCAGTAAGTTGTGATGCACATGCACAGCCTTCAAGGTTGTGCACCACCCAAAGTCAACCCACCACATCAGCTCTCACCGGCACGCACATGCTGTGTAGGCACTTGACAGCTGCTTGCTGACACACAGGTAGCAGTCTGCACTCTATCAGCTCACAACAGCTCCCGCAGATGCGGCCGCTCGACTTCAATACCTATTACATACGTCAGCCAAAGTATGCCCACCATTCTCTGCGGCCCAGCTGAATATGGGTGTGTAACACAGTATTACTCGGATATTCAAATCCCACTCACCACAGCTGTGTGTAGCTGAGCTCCTGCAGGTGCTCACAGACACAACACAGCATCCATGCCATGGCCCAGCTGATTAAGGGCACAGCACAATATACTCAGCACTCATATTTCACACTCACCAGAGCTGGGTGTAGCTGAGCTCCTGCAGGTGCTCCTGCACCCTCCATGCTGTGCGCAGTGAGGCCTGCGGGCCCACCACCATGCTCGCCTCCTCAATCTTCTCCGTCGTGAACGCGTCACTGCCAATGTCACTCGAGCGGACCTACAGTGGAGTTAGATCAGTGGAGTGAGCAGCAAGACAATACCAGTGTCACACACAGGCCGTGTCTTTGGCGAAGGCACTGCTGCAGCTGCAGATGTCACGGATACATGGCACATGGTGATGCCAGCAGTGTGCACTCGAGTGTCAATGCTGCCAAACAAACAGGGAATGCACGTCAGACCACAATGCCGGCACCTGAAAGGTTGTTGGCCCCAAAATGCGCTGCATCAGTCGCCACGCAGCCGCCCACCTATCACTGCCCCACTTCGCAGGGCTACCAGCACCATTTCTCCCCCTGTCCCACTCATTTGTCGACACATCCTTACCGCCTTACCACCCCATCCCCAACACGTGTTGCACCATGATGTTACAACCCAGACACAAACAAAGGCATCAAAGCCATAATCTAAGCGCTGAAGGCGTGTGCTGCCGCACCTGGATCTTCTCCCCGTCTCCCTCGTCAGCGAAGAGCTGCTCTGCCAGCTTCTCCTCAAAGTCCTTCGCGTCACCCTTCTTGTCAAGACCGTCCTCCATCTCCTGCTGGATGGCCTGCAGATATGGAAACAGAAACGAGATGCATGGTTGGTTTGTGATCATGCCAGCATTCGCTTTTATTCGTCCATCTACCCATCTGTCACCCTTCTTGTCAAGCCCGTCCTCCATCTCCTGCTGGATGGCCTGCAGACATGGCAACAGAAAGTGAACAGGTATGGGAGGTTAGGTTGCATGCATTGGTTTGGTTGTGTCTATTGTAGATGTCAACCTGCCTGTGCAGGCTGTCCTCCATCTCCTGCTCCATAGAATGCAGGCATCACAGAAGCAGCATACAACAAAGGCTTGAGCAAGGATATGAATGCGGGTGTGTGATCGATGTCAAACATGCCCAGGTTACTCTGAATCCCCCGCTGAATGGCCTGATGTAGCTGATGGAGGCTGTACTGCAGATCATGCGATCCATGATGACAGAGGGATAGCTGCCGCCTGCCCCTACTTGACCCCCATAACCACTCCAATATCTCTGCTGTCCCCCTTAATCCCCGCAACCAACTCTGAACATCTCTGGTGCACCACCGCTGCTGCGCACCTGCTCGATCATGAACTGCTTGATGCCCAGGTCAAAGTCCTCGTTGTCGTACTGGTTGAGCATGGCGTTCAGGAAGGTGTAGATCTGGCCCTTGTCCTTCCTGGCAGCAGCACACCACGTCAGCGGCAGCAGCAGCGGCACGCAAGGACAGCCAGACGCAGCAGCTGTAAGACAGCTGTAAGAAAAGCATGCCGTCCACTGACCAGGTTGACTGCTGCTAACTCTGCTGCTTGTTTGGCACTTGCGGCGCAACCAAAGTTAACAGCACTACAACTGCGCGTCTTCCCAACACCCGACATCAGCCAACACAAGCATAACGACCGCTTTGTCGTTGACACTGCAGTGTAAAAGGTATATATGTGCCGCTGCAATGTACAGGCGTGCATTGCACGTGCCGCTGCGCCGCACCTGTCCTGCACGTCTCCAGGCGCGTACACCATGCTGGTGTTGAGCGCCTCAAAGTCGAGCGGCACGCCCAGCCTGCTGTGCAGCGCAGCCTCGTACACGCCGCTGCCTGCAAGGTGCGGCCTGCTGTCGTACCAGGAGCGCTTGCGCTGCGCGATCAGCGACTGCAGCTCAGGCGAAGACCTGGCAGCAGAAAAGAATAAGGAGGACAGTAGGCAATTGCTCTCACTTGCGATGCTAGACAACATATCATGTGTGTTGCAAGGTCACGGCGAGCAATGCAAATGCCCAACGCAGTCAGTGCTGCAGCTGCAGTACTGCTGCCGCCACATACCACATGCAGCATGCATATGTATCAGGCAGACAGTCACAATCAAATGCGAGCATGCACCAGAGTATTTGCAGCTGCGTTGCTGGAACATGATGTAAACTTGACAAAAGCGCACGTTGCTGCTGCTGCTTCCTGGTTTGTATGCACCGTGTGGCGTCAGGCACTCTCATTCAGTGCTTGTCATGCGCTGTCAAGCCCATCACGCAGATACGGCCAGCTGCCAGGACTGCTGCTTGTGAGACAGCTGATGTTTGTGGTACAGACACCGCCGCCGTGCGTCAAGAGTCTTCATATATCACATCGTTACCCTCACCTGATAGCTGCATCTATCTGCGGCTTGCTTGGTGCCGTGGCAGTGCCGGCATCAGCCACATCGCCAATGCCAGATAGCCGCCAACTGCTGCTGCTGCTACTCCTGCCTCTACTGCTGCTGCTTGTGCCACTGCTGCTGCGCTGCTGCACTTGGGTGGTGACCGCATCAGCACTGCAGCACCAACAGATTGGATGTAAGCAGCGGGACAGTTTAGTGGGCCAACAGCGCTTGAAGTAGACGGGTTGCTGATAAACAAAACGTAAAGAGAAGTTCCACTTTTGGCCAAACCAGCACATCCAGGGAGCAGCAGGAAGCCACAGTGCTTGCAGATTGTCTAGTTACATTGTCTGCTGACAATCCAGGCACAGCTGCTGCATTCAACCAATGTATGCCACTATTTAGCTTTGCCAGTGGTACATGGTGCAAGGCAACAGGTTGCTGTGTATAGAAAATGCACCAGCTGTGCCCCTGCAACAGCACTGGCACTCGCCTCATGGGTGCTGCATAGCTGGGTCGTGCGCTCACGCCAGCTGCAACAGCCAACAGTGCCATGGACCCCAGCATCTTGGCAGCAAACTGCAGCAGACCTCGGCTGCCTGCGTGTTGATGCTGTTGTTGCTGCCGCATCTGCTCAGCATGCTGCTGCCAGCGCTCCTGCTGCTGCTCCAGCGGCTGCGGCTGCTGCTGCTCAGGCTGCTGCTGTGGCCCTTGGAGACCGTCACTGCTGCTTTGCTGGCTGTCATTGGTGGCAAACAATCGGCTACGCTGCTGGAATGACAGGATGGACCTGATGTTCTGCTGCACGCCCCTGATCTGGGACTTGGCTGCTGCTCGCTGCTGTGGCAAGCTGCAAAGAGCTACTGGTAGCCCGCCCCGCCCCGGCAATCTGAATAGACTACTATTTGCCCTGTGACATGCCGGCAGGGCCGCACGCTGCCCCAGCTGCATCCTGAGCGACTGTGCTGCTATGGCAAGTGCATGGGTACGCACGCAGGCCTATGCCGGGTCCGATCTAGAATCTAGTTATCAGTAGATGACGGCAAGCACCGCTTGTAAAGTATAATGTCGTGTCCGAAGCACTCTCCGAGAATGTCTCAGTCAGCAGCACACACGCAACACCATAAACGTGCAACAGGTAGCAGTTTTATAACTTATAATTATCACTGTCGTTGCGAGACGGCATGCTCAGAGCAGCGGGCTCGCGCAGACATGTACCATCAGGTTTGTTACACATCAAGATGCCACGCATTGGCGACCTGCGTGCGTATCATTTGTTCTGATGGTGTCGTTGTTACAGTAGCAGCTGAGCAATGCCGGCTGATACTGCCTGAGCTACGGTTGACTAGGGTGTTGACCAACATCAGGCTACTGCCAGGGCAGGGTGCCCCCACCAGCGCACAAGAAAATGATTGCGACAGCAAGCGTGAGATCTCAGTAGCAGCTGTCCCGGCAGTTGTTCAGAAGTTTCACTCAGCAGTTTCACCAAACGCAGGGGCGTAGGACAGCAGGACAAGAGCTTCAGTTCACCTTGCCGCAGCGTGCCACCAACCTGAAATGCCGCTGCACTGCTGCAGTGCTGCAGCGGCTGCACTACAACCCAGCCCAGCCTTCGGAAGAATGTGCAATCCACTGACACTACAGCAGGCAACAGCTGGCAAAGATGTTCCAGTATGCCAGATTTAAAGTGTCAAATTCACGGTGCACCATTGCACGTGCAAGCCCAGCGGGCCTGCGTGGTGCGCACTGGACCGACCGTCAGGCTGTCCGGGGCCCCGTGCATGATGTTGATGCACATAGTTAGTACCAGGGTGCACATAGTCAGTGCAGGCGGTTACCACTATTGCCAAACAAGGCACCTGTGCTGAAATGCTTTGCTGGTCAAAGAAGCTGCCCACTCAGACAAGCCAGCACAATGGTTCACAGCGATCAGGAACATTCGCACAGCAAGCATGGGCCAGGAATGCGATTACACGCCTTGACTACATGCTAGCACTGCACTGGTTTCTTGTGTGGTTATGATCTTGCAGCTCAGTATCTCAGGACGTTGCAATGCAGACCATTGGCCTCCAAGGCCCTCGGAGGACTCCATGGCATGGAGTCCATGGAGAGCCATTACGAGATGAAACGACATCAGCGAGTGATGAAAAGTGCCCCGATGTCAAGCAGAAAACAGCAAATATACGTCACAAAATCTCTGTAACACACCACTGCAGCATGTGGTGATGACTGAGGCGCCCTGCCACTGCAGCAGGCTTGTACCGCACGGCAGCACATGGCACTGCTGATGTGGGCAACAGCTGCCGTTTCAGGCCACCTGCAGTCACCACCCACTGTTCATGTTCTTCTGCGTGTTCTGGCTGTTGCAATCAAGGCTGTCATGAGCGCGCTTCTGAGGTGGCACCAATATATAAAGCATAAATGGCTGCACGTCAGGCTAGGGTTCTTGGTGAGCATGTAACCAGGGACCACCCTTGACTGCTCGCCGCACTCTCAGCTGCTGCTTGTTGCACCAAACTACGTAGTTGAGATCGGTTATCCTTGTTGTTGTACTATATTTGTTGATGTGGTTGCCTGAAGCCGCTGGTGCCATTTGGACAGCACCCAGGCACTTTTTTGAAATAATCCATGCTAACTTGACGACCTCCAAGTAGCTGATTCGGTGTTTTATACCACTTTCTCAGCAGCACACAGCCCATCGATGCAGCAGCTGAGTTACAGCTATGCCAGGAGGCCCGGGACCTTTGCAGACTCATGAAAAACGCAAGGAACGCGAGCGAGATAAGCACAGGTCCTGGAAACGTCGTCGTAAAGACCGCTTACCTAGCAACAAACAGGAGCAGCAGACCAGCAGCCCAGCAGACACTGAACATGACCAACAGCAGCTGCTGCTGCAGCTAACACACGCTGCACGGCTTAGAGCTGACAGGTCACAACCATCTGCAATGGCAGCTGCACACCCAGCCTCCAGCAAACGGCCCAGCAGCAGCGGCCAGGCCCGCCTGTCCAACGGCAGTGAGGGCGCTGCAGCAACCGGAGCGGCAACAGCAACGGCAGCAGCAGCAGCAGCAGGAAAAGCAGCCGGAACGCGAGCTGATGACATCAATGTCACCCAACCTGCAGCAGCTGCTGCTGGAGCAGGGCCGGCACCACAGGATACGCGGCAGCATGGCAGCAATGCACAGGAGAAGCAGCAGTCACTGGGCGAAAAGCGGACGAGGCGCCCAGCACAGCAGCAGCAGCAGCAGCGCCGGCAGGTTGAAGAGCCTGAGATGTTACGTGATGAGCAGCAGCAGCAGCAGCACCAGAAAAAGCAGCCTAAGCAGGAGGAGAGGCAGAGGCATGCAAGCGGCAAGGTAGCTGCTGCAGCTGCTGGTGGTGGAAGTAGGGCCGTCAGCCCTGACAGCAGTGATACAAGTGACAGCAGTAGCAGCGAAACTGGTAGCCGCAGCAGAGGTGCCCGCAGCAGTAGTGATCATTACCGTAGGTCCAGCGTTAGCAGCGGCAGCAGCAGCAGCAGCAGTGATGGTAGTGGTGGTGCAGGTGACTCTGACACAAGTGACTACTGCCCTAGCGTAGACCAGGAACAAGACGAGGAACAGCAAGAAACATCAGAACAGCAGCAGCAGCAGCAGCAGCAGGATGATGGCACTTGGGATGATGAAGATGCTGACCAAGCCACAAGGCAGCACCGCCCAAGCAGCGGCGCCCGAGGTGCTGCTGCTGCCGCTGCTGCAGCTGCTGCCGCTGCTGCTGCTGCTGCCGCCGCTGATGGCAGCGATAGCAGCATGCAGCAGCAGCTGCCTGATGTGCCCGTGGTGTGTGGTGTCAAGCGTGGAACCTTCCACACTGCCAGCCTGACTGTCAGCTGCAGCTGCAGCAGCTGCACGCAGCGAGGTGAGCTGGCAGGGTGCAGCACGGCTGCTTTTTTGCGCTGCAGACTGCTTGTTGGTGATGCTTGGAGTTGGTGTGTTGGTGATGTTTGCAGTTGGTGTGTGGCGTTAGTGCCGGCAATGCACCTTATCACCTGCTCCTTTGCTGCTCAGTAGCGTCTAGTGCAGAAGAGGGATGCTGCGTAGAGCCGGCATGTCACGTCTTGCATCAGCTGGTATCTGAAGGCTCGCTGATTGGAACCATGCTCTTGAGCAGCAGCCAAGCCAGGCCCATGTAGCTCTCTGCGGCAGTGCCTGCGTTTCAAGCCTACTGCTGCCGGCTGCTTTTTGCACTGACCACCCTGCTGCTGCTGCTGCTGCTGCTGGGCCTGGGCCATCCTCAGCCTCCTTTTGCTGGTGTTTCTGCGGATCACCTTCACAGCCTGTCTTATGCTGCTGCCTGTCTCATGCTGCTGCCGTGTGCAGGGCGCGGGCCCATGCTTGCTGTGGCGTTCCAGGCACATGGCGGCCAGGCAGCAGTCAAGAACTGGAAGCGCAGCATCAAAGTGGAGGTGGAGGGGGATCTGCGCTGCAGCATCGGCTACTGGCTGCGGCGTGTGGTTGATGAGCAGCAGCTAGCAGAGCTGCTGCAGCAGCACGGCAAGGCAGCACATGCGCAGCGGCCACAAAACCAGACCTTACCTCGCAGGCAGCAGCAGCAGCAGCAGCAGCAGTATGAGGCCGGCAGAGAAGATGATCAGCAGGATCAGCAGCAGCAGGAGGAGGAGGATGGACAGGCCCAGCAGCAGCAGCGGCAGCAGGCAGGGTTCAGTCAACAGGAGATCAGGAGCATACAGCAGATGTCACGGGTGCAGCAGCAGCAGCGCCGGCACAGCAGGCGGCAGCAGCAGCTGGTGTGTGTACGCAGCAAGTGGTACGGCAGGGAGTGCTTCTTGGTAACAGACGGCAGCCACAATACCCTAGAACAGCAGCAGCAGCAGCAGGGTGCGGCAGCAGCAGCAGGTGATGGCTCGCAGCAGCAGCAGCAGCAGCAGCAGCGCGAGTACCTCTACACCTCCTGGCGGAAAAACACCCGCACATGGCGTGCAGTGGTCAGTCTGCCCGCAGCAGCACGTCAGACGCAGCTTACAGCCAGCGGCAGCGGCGCTGGTGCTATTGTCACGATTGGCAACTTGTACACAAGTGCTGCTGCTGCTGGCACTGCCGCTGACCTGGCTCAGCTGGCAGTGCTGGGAGTGTGGGTAGGGATGCGGCTGAACTTCCCGCTTGAATCCTACTCAGCAGAGCAGCAACGGCAGCGCAGCGGTGCCGAACTGCTGCAGTACCTGCAGCAGTACCTGCAGCAGCTGAGGCTGCGAGTGCCTGGCTTTGCAGCTGCTGCTGCTGCTGCTTTTGGGCCTGCTGCAGCAGCGGGTGTGCGGAGGAGTGCTCGTGGTCTGAAGGGCACTGCTGGTGACGGTGTTGCACTTGCCAGGTGGCATGCTGCGACGGCACATCAGCGGCGCTGTGGGCTGTGCACTGGCTGCCTCTCTGGCAGGAGCTGCGTGGTGGCGGCTTGGCGCAGACAGCAGCAGCAGGTGTGCGCGCTTCGGCAGCTGCAAGTTCTGCAAGCTTGGTGCCTGTCGTTTTGACTGTAAATTGGCTGTAGTTGTGTTAGCGGCGTCAACAGCAGCAGGCACCGTGGCAGAAATTTGCATGACTGAGAAGGGAGTATGCGGTTTGATCTGTGTGTGCACTGGCTGGTTTTGTGATGGCAGTGATTGTGTTGTAGCAGCGTGGCAGCAGCAGCCAGAAGCAGGTCAGGCGGTATAAGGCGGCTGCTGTCGCACCTGCACATACGCCTTCGTGTCTCTTTGTCTAGCTGCACCTGCTCATTGGGGCATAGCATGAGTCACATGTATGTACTAGCAACACCAACAACAACAGTAAACCAGGCGGCTGCAAGGATGCTGTGCTGCTGGTGGCCAGGCTTGCTTACTTTGTTGACTGGTATGCGTGAACACTTGACATCTTGTACCTGCTGTGACCACTGCTTGTACGCAGGCTACGGCTGTGGCAGCAGCAGCTGCTGCTTCCGTCAGCAACGTTGCTCAGAGCAGCAGGTCAGCAGCAGCAGCAGCAGATGCGGCAAGGTGCGGCCCAGCAGCAGCGGCAGCAGCAGCAGCAGGCCATGCATTGGCTGATGAAGCTAACAAGCTGGATGCAGCACTTCAAGGGCAGCACTGGCGGCTGCTATCCTTGCAGCACTTGGATCAGTTGCGCTTGATCACACCCCAGCAGCCTGCGGCAGCAGCACTAGAAGCAGCAGCGGCTGCAGGAGCAGCTCTGCCCCCTGCGCCGGCGCAACCAGCACCAGCAGCAGCGCCAGCTGTAGCACATGGCAGGGCGCGTGGCGCTGCTGCTGCTGCTGCCGAAGCTGCTGCAGCTGCTGCTGCACTTGCTGGAGGTGGCGTGCGGCGCACACCATTTAAACCCTCCGCTGGGGCTTTGCTAGGCCAGTATGGCGGTTTACCGTTGCCAAAACCCCACGACCCTAGGGTTCGGCGGCGAGTCCCCACGGCCCGGCCAGGGCTTAGGTTTCAGCAGCAGTTGGCGGCTGCAGGGGTAGCAGCAGCTGCAGGGCTGAGTGGCGTGCAGCTGCAGGCCGAGCAGCAGCAGATGATGCAGCAGCAGCAGCAAGCATGCAGGGCTTGCTTGTCTGCTCAGCATGGTTTGGGTTTTGCCAAGAGGTGCCCGCTGCATACATTGCTGCTGCAGAGCGCTCCAGGATCCAGTGTTGACAAGCAGCAAGCAGCTGAGCAAGCTGCAGTAGCTGGGGTTGAAGATGGAGATGAGGCAGCAGGGGATTGGGTTTCAGCGCTAGGGTTTGATGGGGTTCAGTTGGTTGGGGCTCTGCATGGTATGGCTGATGAGGTTTTGGGTGGCGAGGTGCAGCGGATTGAGAAAGGTGCCCAGCTGAGAGCGGCGTCAGCAGCTAGGAAGCGACGTCAGCAGCAGCAGCAGCAGCAAGAGAGTCAGCAGCAAGAGGGTCAGCAGCAAGTTGATGCAGCTGATGAAGCCGCTGTGCAGGCAGCAGCTGCTGACGGTGTTGATGCAGGTGTTGCTGCTGCGGATGCAGCAGCAGAAGCTGCGACCCTGGGTGGAGCTGTTAACGGTGCTGGCATAGAAGCAGGGTCCGGCGGCAGCAGCCGGCGCACCAGGCAGAGACGCAGCTCTGCTGCAGAAGCAGCGCTAGAGGCAGCTGGCCTAGAGCCAGATGCAGCAGTAGGGGCAGCAGCAACAGGGGCCGTATCAGGCAGGTTCGGCATTGATCCGTGGTCGTTTGTAGCTGCTGCAGTGCTGCTGCAGGAAGTTGGACGAGCAGTGCTCCAAGGACATGGCATGTAGGCTCTGGTGCCCTACGCGCCTCTGCTTGCTCTATGCTGTTTGATAGGGATAGGCTGGCGACTACAGCAACATGGTCTTTAGGCGCTTATTTGTTAAACTACGGCTGCTGTAATGATGGGATGACTCACAGCCGCTGTGGGCTTGCAAGTTGAGTATCCTGCAGTTTTAGTATCCTGCAACCTTCTCACTGTGGGCTTGATCAACACCTGCACCTGGGCCCAGGGTGACACCTAGGCCTGATTCAATCAGGGAGGGATTCCCGCACACAGTGTCCTGCGACCGTCAAATATTCGTGCGGATGGTTGCAAGTTGAGGACTTTAGCGAGTTCGGCAAGGGCAAAAAGCTCAGGGCAGGGAATCGAAGGGTGTACCCCATATAGGGAGCTCTCGCCAAGGGCCGGCCCGGAAAAATGCGCCTACGATTGGGGCACTTTCGCCGCTGTTCAGCAGTCACATTGGCAATCTAAATATAAGACAAATGCATTCGACAAAATAGAGCTCCCATCGCACATGGTTGGTCTGGGCAGCCCAAAAATAATAACTTGCAGGCGGCTTGTCCCTGTTTTCGCCCTGCTGGTGCACCTTGAAAGGTACCAGAGTACCAGTCGCAATGTATCAAAAGCTAAAAGCTCAAGCTGCTGTCTGCCAAGTACGTCAGCACAGTTAGGGCATGCCAAGGCCACAGCATTTTCTCATCGCACGTTTTTTCATACGGGAATCTAAGAACCGCGTTAGCTGCAATTTATGTAATGAAGGCCTGTCGTCCAGGTTAAAACTTTGTGCCAGACACGTCTTCGACAAGTGCAGCAAAGCTTCTGCAGCTCACAGGCAGGAAGTTTTAGACTTGTTGCGAGGAACAGACGACTTAAATGTGCTGGACCAAGAACGGATCGCAAAGTTTCAGGCACAGCAAGTACAGCAGCTGCAGCGGCAGCAGGCTTGGAGGCAGCAGCAGCAGCAGAATGGGGCGCCAGCAATCCCTCAATTGCAGGACCTTGCAGGTGACTTGCAGCAGGCCTTTGAACAGCAGGCAGCAGCAGATGCAGCTGCAGGAGCTGCAGAGGCTGCCCTTCCAAACAAACGCCATTGTAGGCGCTCACAGCGTGTTCAGCTGCAGCAGCAGCAGGATCAGCTGCGTCAGCAGCAGCAGCAGCAGCAGGAGCATCAGCATCAGCAGCAAGAGCTGCTGCGGCAGCAGCAGCAGCATGGGGCTAGGCTGCCAGCAGTCGATGACTCTGCTTGCTGTGAGGTGTGCTGCTTGCCCCAGCAAGAGGCACAGATGCTGTTGTGTGATATCTGCAATGCAGGCTACCATACCTTCTGCTTACTGCCAAATCTCAGCAGCATTCCCGAAGGCTGCTGGGTGTGCCCTGTCTGTGAACAGGCAGGATTGTCTGTGGCTGATGCAGCACAAAGACTGCAGCAGCCCCAACAGCAGCAGCGGCAGCGTCGGCAGCGGCAACATCAGCAACAGCAGCAGCAGCAACAACATAGTGCTGCTGCCCACCCAGGTGCCTCCGAATGCTTTGCCACAGCTGGGGGTCACAGCCTCAATGCTTTGGCTTTTGCCGCAAAACACTGCCAACAGTGGGATGTGGCTGCTGCCAAGTTTGTCGATGACATGCATGCCTGCGGCTGGTGTGGACGTGTTGCACTGGGCGGTGCACACAGCCAACTGCGCCGCCACATGCGGCCAATGTTGTGCACTGATGCAGCAGGAGCTCCGCCAGGCGCCTTGGCAAACCCACTGGTGATGCCTTTGATGCGTGCCTCAGAAGAAGACCAGGTTAGGTGAGCATTTGCAGTTGATTTACTGTAGAGAAAGATGCTTTTCTCGACAGCTTTAACAGGTGTAGCTGTGTATGTACATGCCTGACCAAGATTGTCCCTAGAACCCGTGCACAGCAAGTGCAATGGCCCTTTCAGCAGCTGTGAGATGTCAATTGTGCAAGATGATGTCTACGGAGCATCAGAAACACTATTGCAGTTGTTGATGCATACAACAGATATGTTTGAAAACATAACCTGCGTTTTAATGTGTCATTGCCACAAATACTACTCCTAGCTAACATATGTGGCATATATCTCCCTGCTGCATGTAGGCGCCGGGCTGCATCTAGCGGGCAACAGCAGCAGCAAATGGTGCAGAGGCAGATGCAGAGGACAGTGCTGATGAGGGTGAACAGGGCAGCCTTTGGTGGGCATGCGAAAGTTGTCATAGGAGCAAGGACAGAAGGGCCAATCAGGCGCAGAATGTTCAGGCACCTGTAGCAGACGTCGACAGTGACACTGAAGAGCAGCAGGTGGCAGATTGGTTCAGCAACTTAGGCCTGCTGCTCACATTACCCCCAGGCGGGGCACTGCAACTAGCAGTGCTACGGTGCGGCGTCCGGTATGCGCACAGGCTGCTAGGTTACCTGCATGCCCTCAGTGCTGCTGACCAAAACATGCCACCCCTGTTGCGTGGTCCCCTGGTGTGCTGGGATGAGGCAGCAAGCACGGAGAGCGACTGCAGCAGAAAACAACACCACACACGCAACACAACACGACTCCCTCAACTTGCGAGCGCACTAGTTGCTTGAGTTTGGGGGGCTTCAGCAACTACACTGCAACAGGGTTGGGCAAGGAACAAGGAACAACTGAGGTACATCTGCAGCCCCGTGTAGCAAGAAGCACGGCCCACCCATCTTTGCATGCCTGCCTGCCCAAGATGGTGTGTGTTGGCAGGCGTACCCTTGCCAACAATCCTTTGCTCATCAATACACGAAACAGCGTGTGTCTACACTTGCAGACAGATGAGCAGCAGTTTCCCGTCTGTGGACAATTGGGGGTTCTGCACAGCATTATCATATATTGAAATGTATTACACACATGTATTTGGATTGACTAGGCCATTCCGGTGCCTAAGCAGAAAGCTGCTTCGGTGAGTTCAAAGCTTGCTTGCAAAAAATGGCCGTCTTTAAGCCGTGGTCCTCCCGAAACTTACTATTTTGAAGTGATATTGGAGAAACTATGCCTGGTGAGGAGGATGACGGGGTTGGCAAAATGCCCCCAAAACCTGGGTTGGCAAAATGCCCTCGAAATGCAACCAACTTAGTTCAAGTACTCCAAATTAGCTTACACGCCAGTTCCGTAGGGTCGAAAGCGCCTATTCACGAAGCGGTGTCTGGTGTCACTCATCATCATCAGCTTCAGTATCATCGCGAGCAGCAGCAGCCGCTAAGACGCTTCCAGACATCCCAAAGCATATCCGGTACACCAATGCGAGCCTCCCAGGCGCCGCCAGCGCCCGCCAGCTCCTGCCTAGCATCTGCCTAGCACCCTGCACTATCCTTGAGTTGGTTTGCGAAGCGGGTACGTCGGTGCACTTGTTGGATCGTTGAACTGCAAACGTCAAACTACAATTTTTATCTTCGGTGAAGCAGCAAAGCAATGATCAGCTGCCAGGAACAACATCATAACGTTGTACAGCTCCACAGCCCTGCACCTCAGGTACAGGCTTCAAGTAAGCTCTCGGCGGTACTTTGTCCGTTTGTCCCTATGGATTCACTTTTGTTTGTTACTTTTATTTGATCGTGCTTGCGCTTTTTACTGGGGAGTGGCACTGTTGGCACAGGCTTTGCTCATCTGCCCTGCAGTTGACACTGGCTAGATGCCTACGCCCAAGCCTGCTAACTGCACCGACCTCGTTTACTGAAACCAGTTCGTCTGGCGCAGCCACAACAACAGCAGCAGGCTGCTGCTGATGCCCCACTCTCATGTTTCAGGAGCAAGCAGCAAATGATTGATGCAGCAGGCTCAGAGGGACTTGTGTGCCTCCGCTTTCCAGCTTCAAAGGACAAGGCAAACCTCTATGCGCACAAGTTCCTCCTACAATGCTGCTCAGGTGTTATGAAGACGCTACTAGAGGACGACTCCTCTCTGGTCAGCCCACTAGAGCAGCAGCAACCCTCCAAGGTTGCAAAACTGCAGGCTGGCACCAGCGCAGCAGCAACAGCAGCGGCAGCAGCAGCGGCTGCAGCAGATGCAGCAGCAACAGCAGATGCCAGCCTGCCTGTCATACCTGTGCTTGACGAAGATCCACAGCATGGGAGGAAGCATTGGCACTGATATACCCTATGCCACCAGGTGCGCTTGCTGCCAGCAGTGCTTCATCATCTTTTTTATTTTAGTGCCTGTTGCATCATACGGACACGACATCATACGGACACGAGCAAAGCTATGTGTCTATCCGTCATCATGTGCATGCAGATGTTGCACTTCTGTTGAACACCTGGGTGATCTGTCAGTCATGCGTCGCATGTTGAACAGCATGTTGGCCTCTAACTGATGACGGTATCACCTGCTGCAGGGCTGCAAGTCAGCTGGGACAATGCCAAGCGGCTGCTGCTGCTGGCTGACAAGTATGATGTCAAGATCATCCTGGGTGAGCTGCTGCTCGTACACAGTTTCTGCTCGTTAGCAGTTCCTGTCAGCAAACCTGATTGGCTGTGTTGCAACGCATTCACTTACAGTTCAACTTGACTCAAGCTGCGCCGCAACCTGTGGTTTTCCCCAGTTCCTGTGATGCATGCTGTTGCATGGACATGCTGTAAGCGCATGCCAATCTCCTGCTCCTGCTGCAGCAGCTGCTTGCAGCCCGTGCTGCCACTTCTGTTGAGCCTTTCACATGTGTTGTGAAGGTGTTTGCACCGTGCCGTGCTGCCAGGGCTTTCAATGTCCTACCGTCCACTACTAACATTGTTCAAAACTCTCTGTGTGCACTGCATATACTGTGCTGCCTGTTTCCTGCCCCGCCTATTTTTTGGCCCTCATTTTCACCTCAGAGCGCATCCAATTCTTCTTCAACACCAAGAAGCAGGCATCCATGCTACTACCCGCCACGGAGCTAGAGGAGGGCCTGAAACCCGACACCGCCTTTGACTGGCTGCTGCTGTTCAGCCAGTGCAACGTTGATGATCTGGCCACCGTCTGCATCAACTACCTACTCACGCGCCCAGCCTCAACGCTGCCTGATGGCTTCAGCAGCAGCGGGCTGCAGCCGAAGCGCCTAGAGCAGCTTGTCAAAGGTCTGCAGCGCAAAGCAGCAGCGCTGCAGGCAGCAGTGCGCAGCCTGCAAGCAGAGGTAAACGCACTAATGCCAAACAAGGATGCGCCAAGGCCGCATTACGGGCATCGTTGCTCGAACTGCAAGGTGCAGTGGTACATGCAGCCTAACGGGTAGACGCCTGCGCCGCATTGTATCAAGTGCGGTGTTCCAGCACAGCATGGGCTGAATTAGAGAGTAACAGCGGAGTGTGTAGGAAGTGCCATGCCCTGGGTGGCCTTATTCTTTGTGCTGTGGGTGGTTGTGGTTGCTGTGGGTACACGCATCACGTATTCTTTGTGCTGGTGGTCGTTGTGTTAGTCATGCATGGGTGGGCACACATACTTTGCCTGATTCAGTACAGCCACTGAGTGTACATCAGCAGCGCTGCACCCCTGAGGTGGTAGTAAACTGCAGTTGTGAGCGCAGAGATCAGCAGCTCCTTATGGGCTGCGCAACATCAATATCTCATGTTTGTAGCAAGCAAGGTTTGCGACTAGCTGTTGGGCAAGCCCTTTGTGTTATGGCTTCTTGCTGCAGCACATTCACCTTCAGCATTGTTAGATCGGCTGTTCCTGCACTGTCTTTGCAGTAGTGCACGCCTTCAAGCAGCTCATTACACACACATACACAGCATTGCACACCATCATTTGAGGGTAGCAGTGTGCCGTCGTTGGAGGGTAGAGGGCAGAAACGCAGCTCTTGGCTGCCGCAGTGCCACCTGCTTGTGTGCCATGCCTTGCACATATGCTTGCAGCGTGCATGAAAGTATTGGCATGCATGGGTCAATTTGCTGTTTGGGTGGGTGTTTCATTGGCATTTGCTTCCTGTCGCTTATTGCACTGCTCCTTGTCGCAGACACCCTCTTTTCAGTGTGCTTGATGAGCTGCTGGGCTAGTAAGTGAATGAGCTACCCATGTTGTGCTCATATTTTACACCCGCGTAAGCTCAGGGAGGGGGCGTGTGTGATGATGAGGAGACCCCATGTGCCTTCATCAGCCGCTGGTGGCAACTGGGTTGACAAACCACGCGTGCGCCGAGTCAGCAACAGTCTCTGTTGCATCAGGGATGCGCTGGAAGTGCGTGGTTGCTGTCAACTGTTGACTGTTGTGCAAGTTTATGTTTTGTGCCAGTATTGTTTAGATTGTCTTGTATGGGCTGGCCCAGGGAATGGCAGAAGGCACTGGGGCTGTAGCATTAGCAGCAGCAGGAAGCTGGCAGCAGCGGTAGCAGCAGCTTGGCAGGCTGCAGCACCATCATGCCAGCCAGGTATACATGCTTTGTTGGGTCATCAATTTGGTTTATTAAAACTTTTGATGCGTTTTCAAGGGCGTTGGTGGGATGTGTTGGCGTCACGTGAGCTTAGAGGACGAAACGCCATTCTTTGTACGGCGCCAAAGTTTACTGACATGACTGACAAGCTTTATGCGGTCAATGGCGATTTGAGCAGCCGGACACCTAAAGCTGCTCAAGTAAATCACGGCCGGAGGAAGCATTTGCACATTGTGTTGCACACTGCGTCTTGCATGCTGCGTCGTGGTCGTCTCTGCACATGTTGCTGGCCTCGTAACAGGACGCTTGCTCTTTCTCTGCTGAACTCAACTTTCACACTCTCGCAAAAGCTTGCAGCGTTAGGCCGGGAGCCGGTGTGCGTGCTAGTGGGCGAGTTGAGAAGCCAGTGTACGAAAGGTAAGCATGCTTCTCCCACAGACGGATACATTTTTAACCACTGCCAGCCAGCAATTTAGTATCTAAAATCATACATGTTGGCTGGCGTAACCGTGTCGGGCGTGCAGTGCTGGGCGCCAGCTCCACAGCTGCTGGCTGCAGTGCACACATGTACAGATCAGCTTCTATGCTGAGCATTTTCACTTTATTTTGCATGCTACATGTCTTCAACTGAATTACATGCCCTGCCGTTTGTGCTTTTTGCCAGGCGTCACCAGTCATAGTGCTTCTACAAGCCAGCTTCCTGCAATGGCGCAGCTTGCAGGAACCTGCCAGATTGCTTTCCTGCAAGCTGGACATGCTGCAGCACTGCTGCAAGGGGCTTCAAAAGCTCCTGTTATGCCAGCGCAGCAGGGATCTTTGCTGCTGTCCCCTCAGTCAGCTGCTGACATGCTGCCTGCAGCAGCCATATCACTCCAGGCACCAGCAGCAGCAGATGTGCTTGCTAGGATTGCTGCCCCACACCGCAGCACTGCGAAGCGGCAGCGAGTGCCAGCAGCAGGCAGCCGCCGGGCTGCCAAATCAGGCAACCACAAAGCAGCAACTTCAACAGCAATCAGGGAGGAGGAGGAGGAGGAGGAGAAAGACAGCGATCTGCTGAAGTTTGGGCAGGAAGTGGCTGACCAAGCCCTCGCAAAGCTTGCGGCTTCTGGCTCACCCTCAGACTGCTTGGACATGCCAAGGGTCATGCAGCTGCTGCAGCCAATCGTGGACAAGATGCAGCAGGACAACCCAGAGGCACTGGGTGAACCCATCACGCCTGAGCATAAGGCGCACATCACAAGAGGAGGGCTGCAGTATGAGCACATTGAGCAGGTATGTCAGTAACACAGGTGGCGGCCCTCGGGAGTTGTATCTGTGTGCTGTACAGCGTATGAAGCTGCAACCAAGGTGTTAACATTACACAGCAGCACATCAACTGCGCAGCGCACCTATGATGTGCACAAACAGAGTGCTGCGCAGCAATCTTTGGTACAGCACTGAACCCCTGTGCTGCTGTCAAGTCAAAGTATGTCCTGCACTGCTATTTCGTTGCTATTTGTGCTGCAGCTGTTCTGCCAAGGGATGACGGTGGGAGAGGCTGCAGAACACATGGGCATGGGCTCGACAACCCTCAAGAACATTGCAAGGAAGTTTGGCATCAAGCAATGGCCCTACAAGTGCGTCATGGTGCTGCATGCCGTGCTTAGAGCACAAACATCATTTAATGCAGCACTGCTACTTGAACTGACTTGGGAGCCGCTTTGGGGTGCATAAACACAGGCAGCAAGTGAAGCTGTACGCCATACCTGGCATGTAGCTCAGGTACTACAGTAGTTCAGGGGGCTTGCCCTCAACACGCTGTGCAAGGCACCCGGTCCACTGGGCCATGCATGGCTGAACATATGTTCAGCACAATGTCAGCATGCAGTTGTGATTCATGTTGTCACCAGGTGCACCCAGTGTCCATGCTGTTATATACAACACTGCACATATTCTTTTCCTGCAGAGCATTCCACAGCATTTACAGTGCACAGCAGTACCTGGACACCAAGAGCAGCAGCGCCAAAGATGCAGCACAGGTGCCAGGGCTGCTGCTGCTGCTGCATGCACTGCAGCTGCTCCAGCAGCACCCATACATGACTCTCAAACTGCACCCAGCATCTGTGGCCAAACAGGTGTGTGTGCTGCTCACTCCAAACTGCGCTGTGCTCTGGTTGCATTGAAGCACCAGCTGAACTAGAACAATAACCAAATTGTGCATAGAGACTAACTTCGCGGATACCCTGACCATCGTAATCATTTTTGAGCGGCATACTCAGCTAGCAGCGAGTGCAGATCGCAGCATACCCAGCTAGCACTGCTGGCCCTGGCAGGCCCACAACTGACCGTGGCATGACCGCTGCTGCATGCTGCTTGCTCTCGCCATGGTGCAATTGCGCGCAGAGGGTGCACTCGCAGAAGCACAAGCGTGTTCTGCGTGAAAGCTGGAGGGGCTCGCAGACGCGCTGGCAGCACATGTGCTCGCTGACATCAAAGCTGCTGGCGGCAGCAGCAGCAGCAAGAAGCGCAAGACGGCGTAGCTGCTGCAGCAGGCTGGCAGAACATCTGAGCAGGTGGCTCAGGGTATAATCGCAAGCACTCAGTGCTTTTAACGGTTGAAGCAGGGGACAGCAAGGCAGGCAGCAGGCAGCAGCGGCAGCAGGCAGAAGCGGCAGCAGCGATGAAACCATAGAAAGCAGCAGGCTAGTAGCAAAGTGAATGGCGTGTGCTTACGCATATGCACGCATGCATTACACATCATGCAGCGAGTGGGAGTCTGCTGCTAGAGGCGACCAGCGGGCCTAACTTATCTGTAGCACCAGCGTCTGTTGTGTGTTGTAGCACCTGTGCCAGTGCTTTTCGTGTCTTTGTGTTGTCCGTAGCCTGTGCCACTGCTGCTGGCCCTTTTCCTCGATTTCCAACAGGCACAGCACGTGGCTGCATGACCTGGCATGTGACACAGCACATGCTGGGCTCCTGTGGTCAGTGAGTCAGGAGCAGCAGGGCCACTGCCAGGGGCAGTGCCTCGCACCACCAGGTTGGTCGTGAACTGCAACAAAGACATATGCAGCCAGTTGCAACCTGATGGCGTTGTCTTGGCGGGATGGTCAGGGTGATGTCGGGTGTTGACGGTTGACAGGTCCGGTAGTCTGTGCCGCTGCTGCTGGCCTTGCTATACTTCCAACAGGCACAGCAACGATGGCTGCATGACCTGGCATGTGACACAGCACATGCAAGGATGCTGTTGGTGAGTCAGCAAGGAGCAGAGGGCTGCTGCCAGGGGCAGGCTTGCACCAATCAGATGAACTTACAGCCTCAGCACTTGCATCTGAGACTGCAGCCACCTGGTTGGTGTTTGTCTCTGGTCTTGGTGGTGTTTGGGGTTGCCTGGCAGCTGTCCTTCCACTTACCTGCTGCTGCCTAGTTGCAGGTGCAAGGTTGATTGACGTAGCCCCCTGCCCGCTTGTTTCCCGCACTCTGTGCCCGATCCATGAGAACCGTCATCATGGGAGCACAGCCATGCGGTTGTCGTGAGCAGGGGTGAGATGTGGTCCAGCCGCAGTCATGCGCTGGGCACATGCCGCCTGCAGGCTAGCAGGCAGCTCAGGGGCGCAGGGCGCAGTGCACCACGCCCTGTGAGAATACACCCCTGTGTGCGCTGGACCCTCCGCCTTCTGTACCATGCTGCTGTCTGCGCTGTGTCATTGCTGCAGGGGCTCAGTGGCTGTCAGCCAACCTGACTGCAGTGCAAGATGCTGAGCATCAGGGGCCGGCAGCTGCTGCCAGCAACTGTTGTAATTCTGTGTTGCACGACCTAACAACATCCTGATGACAGTTCTTCAACATGACAACGACTGACAGCAACCAGGATGCTTGGCGGAGTATGCATAAAGGGAGGCCCTCCGGCACAAGCCTGCAGCTGCCTTTAACAGCAGCCGGGCAGCTGTTGAGTCGCAGTGGGGGATAGTTTGGGCTAGCGCTGTCCGATAGGGCAAGCAGCACTGGCAGGGGCAAGCAGCACTCCCCTTATGAGAGAGAGAGTAGTTACATGTGGGTCCAGTCACCATCTCAGATGGTATGAGCCACCCCAAAATGAGCACAATGTCAACGCATGACGAAAGAAGATGAGCACACAATGTAGCCCATTGAGGCCATCCGTTGAGCACAGGGTCTCTCCAGATTGAGCATAAGATTATATCTGCGGTGTGTCAGTGACACACCCCAATCAGCCAACAGCATGTGCTGAAGAAGCACACCAACCAAAAAGCATGTTGTCAAGATCACACAGCCAGAGAGATAGGCAGGGCAACTAAGGCGGCATAAAGGCGGCAGCAAACCAATAATGTGACAGGATGCATGTGTAACTCGTCAAGTAACCTAAACTCATCACGGGCTAGGAGCAACAGCGTCTAAGGCGTCATCTACAGGGACATAACCCTCAGGCTGAATTGGCACACTTTGATGGTCAGGGGACAACCCCAGCAACACTGAGCGATACAACCACATCTGATAAACCACCACAGCCAAGCCCTCTTGATCCTCACAGTCTAGAATGCGCGGCACCAACTCGTTAGCATAGCGATCTACAGTACCCGCAGGATAGAACACACTAGGTCAGGCACCGCGCAAGTGGTCATATGCAGGGCATTCTAGCAGAAAGTGTTTGAGATCCTCCACATTGTCATAGGTCCCAGTCCGGGCGTGCACGCGTGTGCGCCAAACTGCTCGGCTATGCCAGCGTCGCTACTTGCTGCTGCCTTCAGCAGCATGCCCCATGCAGTGCCTGCACTTGGCTATTAATGACTGATGTTTCAGAACTGCAATGGTCGCCTGCTGAGCTTTTGGGCAGCCAGTTGCAGGGTTCTAGCAGCAGCTGCTGTCTTCAATCCACCATTACTGCTGCTGGCGCTGGTTATCAGGCATGGGGATACAGCAGTTCACTGTTGACGGTTTTGTTTGACAAGCATGATGTCTCCGTCTTGATGATGTTAGGTGTTAAAGCGGTGTTGTTGGGGATTGGGCAGTACATGCGTACAACTTGGCAGTACATGCGTACGTCAGATCACCTGACTCAAACGCTGGAAAGGCACGAGTTACTATCAGGCTGCCATTTGCCATGCTCAATTGATTTATAACACTCTAATTTACAAGTTTCAGTGACCCATAGCAGGCTGTTCTGGCTCTCATGAGCTTCCGCCGGTCCGGCCGTAGGCCGCTTGAACATCGCAACTCAGGAAGCTGCCGAACTGGGCTGAAGCTGGCTACAACTGATACATGACAGAATTTAGCTCTGAGGAAAGCTGATAGAGAGCGGCAGCCAGTATCGATGACGAAAACCTAACCGCTCCTTGGAAAGCAAACCTTGCCGCAGCTGTTAACCGGCACCTCCTCTTATCGCCCAACGCCCTCGCCGGTCCGAGCGAACGCACGTAGACGTTGCCACAGAACGATTTAGGCCACACATGGGCCGATCAAACCTCCTATTGAAGCGCTGAGACGCCACTGCATTCCAGCCCAGCAGCAGCAGCAGCAGCAAGCACAAGACATGCTGCCAGCAGCACCCACAGCTGTCTCAGTGAGCTCACCTAGCACAAGCCGCACCTTGGACAGCGAACGACAGCCTACTGCACCTGCTGCAGCAGCAGCTGCTACGCCAACCCTACCAGGGACACCAGACACCACCACTGCTGCTGCTGCTGCCAGTAGCACTACTGCAAGCAACAGCAGCATTAGCAGAGCCGCCAGCATGCAGACCCCTAGCAGCATTCCAGCCATACGCGTGCCTTCTCCCAGCTCCCATGACAGCAGCAGGAGCAGCACCACCACCATCACTGCCACCGCTGCTGCAGGCAATGGCAGCAGCAACAGCAGCAGCAGCTGTCCAGAGCATCAGTGCCAGCAGCTCCCACCACCTCCTATGGCAGCAGCAGCAGCAACAGCAGCAATGCACAGCCTGCAACACAGCCAGCTGGTTGAAAGGCCCCAACACAGCAGCAGCAGCACGTGCCACCTCCAGCAGCAGCAGCAGTGCCGGCTGACACCCGCTTCTGGGACCGCCAGATTGCTCAGGGGTCGCTGAGCATGAGCAACCTGCACTACCCCACATACGTGAACGTGATGCTGTACGGGGAGAGCGGCCTGGGAAAGACGGTGAGCAGTGCTGTGCCGTGCGGAGATAAACGCATGCTTTACATGTGCTGCCACTTACTATTCCCCAAAACATGTGAAGTATGTTCCCTCAGACCTGCATCGCACTTTGATTGGCGCCTGGCCAGTTAAGCGCTGTGGTGCTGCATTTGCTGCTGCTGCTGCTGCCCCTGGGGTCATGACCATTCTGCTGCTGCTGCTGCTGCTGCTGCTCCCTTTCCCCTTCCCGCCAGACCTGCATCCGCAATTTGATCGGCGCCTGGCCAGTCAAGCGCTGTGGTGCTGCCTTTGCTGCTGCTGCTCCTGGGGCCAAGACCAGCCTGGAGCAGTTCAGGCGCGACCCATCATCGCTGTGCATTGAGCTGGCTCCTATGCATGACTGGCAGCGGCTGATACTGCTTGGTGCTGGCCACTCCCGCACCTGCTGCGCGCAGGCCTGTCCAGCAATCCCCCAGGAAGGGAGCACTGCTGATGGCTGCGTTCACAATGGCAGGCCATTGCGCTGGCTGGCACGGGAGGCACGACAGGGTCGTCGAGTGCTGGCAGGTGCTTTAGCTCCCCATAAGGGAAAAGGAAGCCCTGCACGTTGTTGATGGTCAGCCGCGGCTCCGTTGTGCTG
>CADDIJ020002702.1:0-26581 GCA_902809745.2 Tetradesmus lagerheimii | reverse complement strand
TGATGACAATGTGGATGTTGTGGCGCACCTGATGTACGGTGCTGTTGCCGTGATGACAATGTGGATGTTGTGACGCACCTGATGTACGGTGCTGTTGCCGTGATGATGACAATGTGGATGTTGTGGCGCACCTGATGTACGGTGCTGTTGCCGTGATGATGACAATGTGAATGTTGTGGCGCACCTGATGTACGGTGCTGTTGCCGTGATGACAATGTGGATGTTGTGGCGCACCTGATGTACGGTGCTGTTGCCGTGAGCTGCTGCTGCGGCTGCAGCTGCTGTTGCTGCGACTGCTGCTGCTGTGCTAGCTGTGCCAAGTCCACCTCCTGCAATGTGTACTTTGCCAGCAACTGCTAATGAGCAGCAGGCAGCTGCACCTGCTGCAGCACGTCTGGCCGCCGCCGCCGCCGCTGCTGCTGCTGCTGCGGCCTGCTGTATTGTGTCAATTCGGGCACCAACGAGCGCCCCTGCTGCGTCAATGCCAGCTGGTTGTGACGCAGCTTGGCCTGACATGCCAGCAGCAGCAGCTGCAGCTCCAGCACTTACTTGTCAGCCAGGGCAGCTGTAGTCTCACGCAGCTTTGTAGCAAATGCCTGTGCGTCCGGATGGATCATGCCACCGCTGTAGTAATGCCGCACAGCTTCCATCGCAAGTGACACTGTTTGCATCAGCTCCAGTGCTGCTGGCAGTGCATGCGTCACGTCCAAAACTGGCAGGGGTGGCAGCACCACATTGCCGTAGCGTACCATTCGCATGTTGCTGCTGCTGCTGTTGCTGTTCCTGCTGTTGCTGGCAGCGCCGCTCGTGCTGCTGCCAGCTGCTAGCTCTGCCTGCTGCACTGCTGCACTGGCCAGCACCTGAGTGCCGTCGCTACAAAGCCGGCAAGCTGTGCGTACGCAGCCCCAACCTTAGCATACACAGCTGCGTGGATGGCAGAAGAGCCAGCAGCATTTGTCGCAACATCGCACCTGCTGCTGCTGCTGCCGCCGCCACCACTAGGCCCTGCAGCAGCTGCCAGCGCATTGCACAGCAGCAGCCACATGTGCAGCGTTGACAGTGCTAAGCTGTTGAGGCTGTTGTCCAGCTCGACCTGCTGATCACGCGGCAGCTGGCCGCGCTGCTGCTGCTGCTGCTGATTGTGGTGCTGCTGCCGTGTCAGGAGCAGGAACAGCTCGGAATTGTGCAGCTGCTGTGGCTGCAGCTGATGCGACCGCTGCTGCTGCTGCTCTAGTAGCCTTAGTACCATCATCTCACATAGCTCTGCTGCAGCAATCATGACACCTGCACAGGATGCAGCACAACAGCTGGTTGGCCACATGGACGCTCAAGTTGGGAAGATGTAGATGTCTGCAAACAGCAAGATTGCGCCTGCGTGTAGTGCGTAGCAGCCACTTGGGAAGTGACAGCACGCATGCAACACAGGGTGGCACACAGACAGACAAGCATCATGTGTGATTCGGCTACCAGCAGCAACTGGCTCAAACATGGTAGCCCACACACATTAAGCAGTACACAGTAACGCGCATCTGCTGCCCACCGTGCATGCAACAGCAGCTTGGCAACTGCTATCTTGCTTCCGCCAACCTCCTGTCACACCTTGACACACCGCATCCAGGCTGCCCACCTGGCACCAGCAAGTCCCTGGCATCGGAGTCCTCCCGCAGCCCCTGCACAAAGCAGGCAGGCAGCTGACGCAACGCCGCTGCAGCCATGTCCAGCACCAGCATGCTGCCGCGCACCTGCTTCACATGGTGGAACAACAGCGGCCCTGGAGCCTCCAGGCATGCCTGCACCCTGTGCATCTCTTTCATGGCGGCCAGCATGGCCTGCGTAGTTGCGCGCAGACGCGCATCGTCTGGCTTGCTGGCTGCTGCGCTGGCGCGCTCTGTGCTGCTGCTGCTGCTGCTGCATCCCTGGCTGCTGCTGCAGAAGAGGCTTGCTGCCTGCTGCAGTCCATCCAGTTGGTCCTGACTGATGCTGGTTGAACTGCAGGTAACAAGTAACAGATGTGCAGTGACATGCGCATGTGAGTGGGAGCCAGAACTCTGGTTGCTGCAAGTCATCACCTGGTCCCTGCAGACGCTGCAGGAAGTGCATGCACCGGACATGGGAGACGTGATCAGGACAGCTGTTGCGCTAGGGAATGCAGTCCTCGACTGGTTCCCGACCTGACAGACGGTCAGTTCAGGACTGTCATGTTGATCACATGTGTACACCAGCATGCTCAGCAGTGTGCAAAGTTGTTGGTGCTCAACTAAGCTGGGGTTCAGTGTTTGACTTTCCATTGCATTGAGCCAAAGGCGTTAGGCACACTGCTACGTTGGCTAGCTGCAGCATGTAAAGCGCACAACTGCATGCTGCATGCTGCACATGCACAGCAGCAGCAAAGCAGGCGCTGGTGCCTAGTGTGCAGGTGCAGCGGTGCAATGCTGACCTGCTCTTGGCTGCCAGTGACCTCAGCAGCTTTGTTGTGTCCACCCAGTCCCAGGAGTGCTTGGGAGGCATGCTGCTGCTGCTGTTGCAGAGAACCGGCCGGTTGGTGCGCAGCAGGAGATCGGCACGCCCTAACACGACGATCAAAACGGTAAAAATACAAGAACCTACTGGAACCCGGCAGACAGACACGGTGCTCGGTTCCGGCGAAGATGCTACCGGGAAGTTTGCCGACAAGGCTGTGCCGTTACAAGGCTTCGTTACAGATCGCCATTCCAGAACTTCAAGTGCTATGTATGCAGGCTGTCAGCTGGTGGCTCATTGAAGCAGCGCCACAGCGACATGTGGATGGCATGACAGGTTTGAAGTAAAGTGACACTGTACCGCTACATTCTTTACTGTAGGTCAGGGGCGCCTTGTTGCGTTGCAGTGCACGTTGCGCAGTCTGCAGGGCACCGTGGAGGAGCAAGCAGGCAACATCGAAAGGACATGCACATGGACAAACCCATTGCAGGCTTACACAAATCACAAAATGTTACAAGCTGTGGATGACGTCATCATGACGTTAGTAACCACTCAGGCCTTCGCAACAGGTGTCTCCATCCGCTTGTGCTTAACATGTCCAAGCAGCCGTTCGCATCGCTGCCGCGCATCTCTGATGATGGCATCCATGTCAACAGGCTGCCTGCTGTGTGGGTTGAGCAGCACGCCCCGCTGCACCACCACCTTGCCGTTGATGACCGACCAACTGACTGGGCCCATCAGGCCAGGCGCGCACAGCAGCAGCGCAGCAATGGGGTCAGCACCTGCAGCACAGCAGTACATGGCACTGGTTGAAGTGCCCTCGGGGGTGCAGCCTGAACCAAAGCAGGTAGTCTCGAACGCACGCGTATCTGCCACCGCACACATGGTTTGCAGCAAAAGCGGTTTGTGCAACAGCGGATCACACAATCGGCAGGTCAGTGCCCTGACAGCAGCCGCCATGCCCAGGTCGCTGCCTCTGTGCACCTGCTGTTGCAAATGCCAGGCAGTTGTCTGTGCGCCATGCCACCACGTCAGCTGCGTAGCCGGGGGCGATCCTGCCGAGCTCATCCTCCCTGCCAAGGTTGGCTGCACCACCCCGCGTGGCCAGCAGCAGCGCCTCCCTCGCTGAACAGCCCGCGGCCTTGCCTGGCGGCAGCAGCAGCAGCAGCAGCAGCAGCAGCAGCAGCAAGGTTGTACACTGGCTGCATTCCCCTAGTGGACATGACGCGCGGGGCACGGCAGCATGACAGCATGTGCCAAGCAGGTGTCAAGCGCAGCATGGTCGCAGAGTTTGCGAACTTCACTGCAGTGCGGTCGGTAGCATAGATGCGTGTCGTCTCTGTGCTGCTGAATGTAACCCAGGAAAGACCTTGTCATAAGGTCCAACGCTTGGATCCCTCAACCTGAACCCGTCGCATAGCAGCTTGGAAGGCTGTGTGCCACACCTGTGTGTCGCTGCAGCAGCATGGCCATGCGTGCCTCCTGCAGCATGTGGGGGCTGTCGTTGCTGGCAGCACCGTCAGTGCCCAGGCTCACAGTCACGCCACTGTCCAGCATCGCCCTGCAATGGATCAATGAATCGCACGATTTCTAGCAAAGGAGTGTAACCATAGAGGAGGTCCACATGGCGCTGCAGCAACGACACAACCCAGAGCATCCAAGCAGAAGGTCGGCACTGATGTGAACAATGCAACATCCACATGACCGAAAGCAGCACAACTGCTGAGCTGGCAGCCGTTGGCAGATTCGCGCATCCTCGGGGTCTCAGACAGCTCAGCACATTCGCAGAGTTGAGATGCAAACAGCTGTTGAGCCAGCCTGCCGCTCACCTGACGTCAGCGATGCCTGCGGCCAGGCGCAGGTTTGACGAAGGGCAGTGCGCCACGCCCACGCCCGCAGCCGCAAAGGCGCGGACATCAGCGCAGCTGGCCTGGCAGCAGTGCGCAAACCACGCGCGGCTGCTATCCCAGCCTATGCTGGCGATGTACTGCGGGAAGTTGCAGCCAAAGGTGTCCAAGCTGTACTGCAGGTCGGTCTGCATGAAGGCGTCAAAGTAAAGGAGGTTTGTGTGAGTGATGTGTCCAAGCCGCACTCAGTCTGGCAGGTCAGAGACTGTGTGTACATGTTACAAGACACAGCGTGCTGTGAAGGCGCAGGTGTGCAGCTGGGCGGTGCTTCACAGTGTTTGATCATGGTGCATCACTGCTTGCGGAGCCGCGCCCACCTCTCCTTCAGCCAGGTGTGTGTGCAGGCGCACCCCGGGGTGCTGGCCAGCCAGCGCTGCCACCTGCTGCATAAGCTGCAGGCTGGCTGAGCGGGCGGTGGCTGGGCCTAGCACGATGCGGCACATGGACAACCTGGCAGCAGCAGCAGCAGGAGCAGCAGCAGCAGCAGCAGCAGCAGCAGCAGCAGCAGCAGCACAAGATGACCAGTCAATCAGCAGCACCCAGAGCGTTGTCTATGGGGAGCGTGCAGCGTTCGGAGGTGCCGCTGCTGGCAGGTGCTTTGCAACCTGCAAGCTGCACACCACAGCCGTGCCACACCACTACACAACAGGAGCAGACTTTACAGAGTCCCGGCACTGCAGAGCTGCAGCAAAGCAGTGAGAGCACCTCACACGTTCACTTGTTGAGATTTCACTCACACATCGTCCTCACCTGGAGCTGTCGTGATGCTGCTGTATGCACCTGGCCATATCAGCAAGCATGGCCTCGTCAGACTCGAACAGCGCAGCAGGCATGCCTCCTAGCAGACCCTGCTGCTCTTCCCCGGCATCTGCATCTGCCCCTGCTGCTGTTGCTGCCTGCTGCTGTTGGAACTGCCTGCTCATGCCTCCCCTGACTGGGTGGAAGCGCAGACCCATCTCAGCTGCAACGGCAATGGTGCCGTCAAGCCTGCAGCATCCAGACAGCCAGACAGCATGTTGCAGCTAAAGCAACAGCCATGACAGTGGCGGTAACAGTAAGTGGCATGCAAGATCGGCTGTGCATTTGATGTTTGACTGCGCATTGCGCAAGTCGACAGCACTGCAACTTAGGCAGCTACATTTCTTGGCTGCTTGGCTCAGCTTGTGACACTACATGCTGCCGGCAGCAGTGCCACAGGCAGGCTATGGCACAGCACGGCTGCCCTGCTGACGCCTGCCCACAGCCGGCCAGCCTTGCTTGCATGCGCAGCCTTGTATGAATGCACTGCCTTGCATGCAGGTGTAAGGTGTCACTGCGTGTTTTTGTGCTAGAGTGCTGCCCCCTGCCGCCAGCCGCGCACGTGACATCATTGGGGTAGGTGTACAGGTGGTCGCTGCTGGTGGTGCAGCCACTGAGCAGCAGCTCGGCAATGGCCAGGCTCGTGGCAGCAGCAACGTCATCAGCCTGGGCGCAGCAGCAGCAGCAGCAGCAGCAGACGCTGGGTGGACACGGCAGAGATGCAGACTCGCATGGACCACCTGCGCGGAGCATGCAGCACGCAACCACAGCTGGCGCTGCAGCCGCTGCCAGCAGACATCAGACGGCAAGACGCGTGAATGCTGCATGCAGCCAGGCAGTGCAGCGCTGGCAGGTCGTTGCTCTTGCACGCTCTCACTGTACGTGCATGGCAGGGCTCGGAGCTGCAGGATCCATAAGGTGCTGCAGGCAGTGCGAAGTGCTGGCGGCTGCCTAGCTCGCTGCTGTGGGCTCACTGTGAGTGCCGCCCAGACGGGGAACAGTGCCTCCAGCCAGCCGCCCAGCCCTTCATCCTGCAGTGCATAATTGAATATATACAGCAGATGGTCAAGATCATGTCAGAAGGGGTGGCGCTGTTCTGGCATGCACCTTGTCACGTGCGCAATGCTGTGCGGCCAAGCATGCAGGTGTGTTACTGCTGCTGGTAGCAAGGCAGCAACTGGTGATCACCAATCCTTGCGGCAACCTGCAGGGCAACGAACACCGCTGCCTGGCACACATGCGCCTCAACCACTCTCTGCAGGCTGGGTGTGCTGTGTGCTACCAACAGCCAGGCGGCTTACGTGGGCAACGCAGCGGGTGAGGCAGTTCCACATGTGCGTGTGGGTGTTGATCAGGCCAGGCGTGACGATGTGGCCTGACAGGTCCACCACCTCCAGCTGCACCTGCCTGTACTGCTGCGGTACATCTGCTGCCTTGCCCACCCAGGCAATGGCGTTGCCTTCTATGCAGATGGCAGCGCCAGCGATCTCCCCCAGCGCCTCATCAGCTGTGTACAGGTGATCTATGTTTGTCAGCAGCAGCATAGCTGTGCTGCTTAGGAAGGACGTGCGGAGGTTCGTATGATTTCTGAGTTCAGAAGGCGTTTAATAACTTGCGTGAGACTGCGGCGCTACTGTGGTGTTGCTGCCTCAAGGCTGCAGTGCAGTGCCGCTGCCCAGCTCAGCTACAGGTCCGTTCAGCAGTATGGCGCATACGTAATCACGTCAGTGTTTGAAATTGTAACTGTTCGCTAGCTTTCGAGGCTTGTTGAACAAGCAAAGCAGTTGTCACTGCAGTTATCTTCGCCAAACCCTTGTTGTGCTGCAAGGACGTAGCTTAGATCCCCATCTGCTGCTTAACACATCCAATCTGATAGATGGCGTGAGCCATCAATCTTGAAACTTATCTGCGTCGTTCGTAGCGGGTGACGCTCTGGGCACCCCTTTGCTGTGCATATGTTGAAACCGCCCGTGACCTTCATCAAGAGCGAGCATTAAGCGGCACCCACTATCGTTAGCAGATCTGCCGTGTCTTTTGTCCAGCAACTGTGTTCTTGCAGCGTACCGAGCTCATACAGCACCAGCATTGGTTTTCCCTGTGACAGCAGGACTCCTGCTGGTGGCACCAGCAGCAGCAGCAGCAGCAGCAGCAGCAGTTGGCAGCAGACTGTGAGAGGTGGCTTGAACAGCATCAGCAGCATCAGCATGCCTCACAAGCATTCCTGGGGCTGGGTGGACACAGCAAAGCTGCTGAGGTCACTGGCAGCCAAGAGCAGGTCAGCAGTTCGCTCAGCTTCACCTCAGGCGCCATGCCTGGACCGTGACCAGCGCCTGCTGCTGCGCATGTGCAGCAGCGCTGTCCTATGCCTTCCTTGCTGTGCCTGGTTCACACCTCGCAGCTTTGCCAAGAACGGCACTGGCTGCAGCTGCAGCGTCTGCTGCATGCCCTAATGTTGCACTGCACCTGGTGATACAGGAAACGCTCAAAGTATGTCTGACCCAAGCCAGCACTGCCGCACTAGCATGACAGTCGTGAACCGAAACCTGCGTGCCTTTGAGACCTGTTTGCACTGCGTTCCTGAGCACCACCAAAGCACATTTCCGCCAACTGCGCTCATGCTTTGCATTCCCCAATGGCCACCTCTGCCGCTTATCACCTCCTGCAGTTCCTCCAGCATCAACGCGGAACAGCTGGAGCGACTGCAGCAGGCAGCAAGCTTCATCTGCAGCAGCAGCCAGGGAGCCAACAGCAGCAGCAGCAGCAGCAGCAGCACCACCACCACCACCACCAGCACCACCAAAAGCAGCAGCAGCAGCAGCACAGGCGTAGCTAGCGCAGTTGCCGACAAGCCAGCTGCTGAGGTGGTCCGCAACGCCATGCAGGCCATGCATGCCGCTGCGATAGCAATGGACAGGCTGCAGGCATGCCTAGAGGCTCCAGGGCCGCTGGCGTTCCACCATGTGAGGCATGTGCGCGGCACCATGCTGCTGCTGGACATGGCTGCAGCGCTGATGCTTCAGCCGGCTGCCTGCAAGATGCTGCTGGAGCATTCGCAGGTTGGGGAGTCGCTGGTGCCAGGTGCGCACTCGTGGCTGCTGCAGAGGCAGGAACAAACGTCACTGCAAACGTTTGGTGTGCACAGCTGCATGGCTCTCTGCCCTGTACGGCGATATCCTTGTTGAAGGTCTCAGCACCCTTACTTCTGTGCATCTTGCATGCCAATGTCCAGCTGGTGTGAGGGTGCAGGCACTTGGCTGCATGCCGCATGCGTACACGCATCATGTGTTACCTGCTCACTCAAAGTACTGTGCGTCAGCTCAGACCTCAGTGTGCGATGTGTCACCATGGCTCTGCATCATGTCCTGTGTTGTGGTGCCGCTTGCCGCAGGTGTGATGTCTGCTGCAGCACAGCTGTGCGAGGCATTGGCAGAAAGGCTCAAAGAGCAGCAGCAGCAGCAGCTGCAGAAACAGCAGCAGCGGCAGCGACGGCAGCAGCAGCTACCCCAGCGGTGGGAGCAGCAACGGCAGCAGCACCATATTTGTCAGCCGGAATACCAGCAGCAGCAGCAGCAGCAGCGCGGCCAGCTGCCGCGTGATCAGCAGGTTGAGCTGGACAACAGCCTCAACAGCTTAGCACTGTCAGCGCTGCACATGTGGCTGCTGCTGTTTGATGCATTGGCAGCTGCACCGCATGGCAATGACAATGCCAGCAGCAGTGCTGCCCCTGGTGCTGCTGCCGCTGTTGCTGCTGCTGCGCCGCCAGCTGCCTATGCAGAGCTGGGCTATGAGTACGAACAGGTTGCCAGCTATGCGGTGCAGGCACTCAGGTTCTGGCCAGCACCAAAAGCAGATGTAGCCCCTGACAGCAGCACGCCCAGCAGCAGCAGCAGCAGCAGCAGCAGCAGCAGCAGCATTGGTAGCAGCAGCAGGAGAGTGGCACGCTATGGCAATGTGGTGCTGCCACCCCTGCCAGTTGTGGATGTGACACATGCACTGTCAGCAGCACTGGCGCTAGCTCAGAGCCTGTCGCTCGCGGTCAACGCTGTGCAGCACTATGCCAGCATGACTATGCAGCAGCTGGTGCAGCAGCAGGGCCAGGATGCAAATCTGTTCCTGGAGATGGTGCAGCTGAGCAGACTAGCGCTGGCTGACCCTGCAGTACTGGAGCTGCTGCTGCTGCTGCTGGCATGTCAGGCCAAGCTGCGTCACCAGCAGCTGGCAGTGACGCAGCAGGGACTGTCAGGGGTGCATGCGCTGAGCAAGGACAGCTGGTGGCAGCAACAGCAGCAGCAGCAGCTCCAGCAGCGGCGGCGTCTCAAGCTGCCTGCGTCTCATGACCAGCTGCTTGCCAAGTATGCGTTGTCAGAGAACAACCTGGCACAGCTGCTGCAGCAGCAGCAGCACATGGCAGGGCTGCCACATATCAGGTATGGCATGACACTACTGGCATGCCCGGGCTGCTGATCTGTGTGCTGCTTGCTAACCTCATTGCAACCCTGATGGCACGAGGTTGCTCTAGAATGTTTAGGTGCGCTTGCTGAACACCTCGCTACACTGCCACAAGTGCGGACTGCGTAGCATGCTGCGCTCCACTGTTTGCACATTCTCCACGGCTGTGTCCTATGTCTGAAATGCGAGTAATGCTGGTGTCCTGGTCATTCACCTGCTGCGGGTTTGGCTGCAGGCAGTTGGGCCAATCAACAGCAGCTGAGCTAGACACAGCACTGATCTCCACAGCAGGACATGCCCTGACGGTATCCCAGCTGTGGCAACAGCAGCACCCGCAGCAGACAGCCAGCAGCAGCAGCACCACTGGTGTGGGTGTGCAGCAGGGCCAGCAGCTGCCCACTTTGATGGAGTCCACCTACTGGCAGCCGTCGTTTGACCTACTGGTGGAGTGCCTGCTGCTTGCTCCCACCCCTGGCATGGCCCGCAGCTGCCTGCCGCTGATGACGCTGCTGCTGCTGCAGCCACATGGCAGTGGCAGCAAAAATGCGCGGAACTATGCAGAGGCCACAATCAGCCTCATCAACCGAGCAGCGCTCACAGATGTGCCTGCTGCTGTGCACTTCTGCATGCAGCAGACTGCTAGCTTGAAGCAAGCGCCGGCAGCTGCTGCGGCTGTGGGCCAGGCTGCTGATGATGCTGATGCACGGGGCAGGTGCGTGATACATACCGCAGTTAGGGTGTTTCAAAGAGCTTCAGATACTGGTGTTGTTGCGCAGCCCATCCTCAGCTGACCCATTAGGCTGGCAGCAGGAGCACACCGCATGTCACTGTTGATGTAGGTGCCACCTACAGTGAGTGGCCAGCTGCTGCCGGCGTGTTGACCATCAGACTGTTTGCACACCACTGGGTCGGCTGCCCTCTGCTTGCTGTGCTTAGTAGACGCCTTTAGCTGTTGCTGTGTTCACTGGCTGCCGACTTGGCTGCTGCAGGTGGCGACCACATGCGCGACGCCTTCCTCAGCGAGCCCGCTGCTGCTGCCATCATGCTAGAGGCAGCAGTGCGAGCTGCATACGGCAAGCCAGGAGGAACGTTCCCAGGAGCAGCATTCCCAGGAGCAGCAGGAGCATCAACGAGAGCAGCAGTGGCGTCACCGGCAGCAGCAGCTTATGGCTGTGGGTATCTTCAGGATGCAATACTGAAGCTGTGTGCATTTGTGGTGCTGGAGAATCCACACGATGACAATGACGTGCGGCCAGCCTTACTCATGGATTTTGAAAACGCAGACAACCGCAGCATGCTGCATGCAGTGCAGCAGGCAGTGCGACCTGGCAGGTCAGGTGCACGCAGCGTAGCAGCATACACAGCAGCAGCTGGGGCAGCAGCAGAGGCTGGTGCTGCTGTCGCGCAGCAGGAGCGGCTGCAGCTGCTGCTGTGGGTGGTGTCACTGCTGGGCAGCAGCGTCAAAGTCATGGCACGCGGCCAGCAGCAGCAGCAGAGCGTGCTTGGCTGGGGCAGGGTGGCGTACCGCTGCGGCCGCATCGCAGAGCTCTGCCTTGAGCTGGCAGGCTATGAGCAAGCGCTGGTGGATCAGCGGGAGAAGTCAACAGAGGTAGCAGCAGACGATATCATAGGTGACTTGGATGCATGGTGCAAGATGGAGGGTGTCGACCTGCTGTCAGATACTTCCATGGACGTTGTAGCTGCGATGCTGGTACAGCACCCCTACGCCCAGCAGCTAGTGCGTACGAATCTCGGTGGCTTGCACGCACTGCTACGGCAGTGTGTTGAAGCTCCAAGCCTAGCAGCAGACCAGGCTGCAGAAAGTGCAGGGGTTGAGGTTAGAGATGTTGTTGCCGGCGCATCGGCAGCAGCAGCAGCAAAAGCAGTAGCAGCAGCAGCAGCAGCAGCATTAGCAGCAGCAGCACCAGCAGAGCCGTCAGCGCCTCCTGAGCATGTCCTGCTGGCAGCTCTGCTGTGTGACGTGCTCAGTGAGGGTGATGTAACCGCTGCTGCGCCAACCCGTGCTGCGTGTCGCTGCGTGAGATGAGCGAGTGGCAGATGGTGGGGGGCAGCAGCTGCGTGTGTGGCGGTTGCGCTGCAGGCAGCGGCCAGGCGGTGAGGTACTGCAGCAGGGAGTGCCAGACCGCACACTGGCAAGCACACAAGCCGCTGTGCCGCAGGCTGCGGCGGCAGCAGCAGCAGACGTAGAATGTACGGCAGTTGGCAATGGCATTTCGGTTGACCATGGAGATGCCATGCACAGCATGGTGTATTCGATATGTTTTGCAGCCGGTTGCTGGTGCGCTGAAAAACTGCGCAATGTGTTGTCATTGCCATCAGGCTGATGCATCGACAATATTGTGTTTGTTTGGTGCCAGAATGACCAGTCATTCTAGAGCTGCGAACCTGCTTATGCCCCACGGGCTGTCAGTTCACGTAACCCAGATCCGATCACAGTGTGTTACCGGGGGTTTGCGTACTTGTTTGAGTACTGCAGTGCCTACTGCTCTGGGTTGTCACCCGGTACGCAGCATGGCCATCAGGCCTGACAGGCTGCCTGTGCGTGCCACCGTCACACCAGCGCAGGTGGTGACAGCACCTGGCGCAGCACTGCCCAACTTCGGCAGCTGTCGCTGTCGAATTGCAGCCAAAACTATTCTAAAAGAAAACTAATCAACCTCTTTATTATGACTTGGTGCACCTGCAGCATTTGCACGCCTGCAGGCACCCAGCCTGCATCACAGAACATGTCATGTACTGCACTGCTGCAGCAATACATTTCGCAGCAATTCCGAACGAAATTAACTCGTACATGGACGTAAAAACCTTCATTTATGGCTACGGTACCTGCTACTTTGGTCTCTGCCGTCAGACACGTAGCAGGCTGAATGCTATTGAGTGAAACAGAGGTGTCAGGTGCCTGCAGGCACAGCTGTTGCTTGCTTGCTGCGACGTCCCGCTGCCTGCGAAAGTATGGATGCTCTATCATGAGCAGTAATATGTAATGAATCTGTTTTTTTTTGTCTTCGCGTTTGCTTCCTAGCTGTTGCTGCAGCTCGCGGCCTTGCTTTCGCGGGGGTCACGGAGATGTCATTGCAACGTATCGATGCCGGTGTGCACAGCCTTTGGAAAACAAGATATAACAATATATACCTTTTAAAGTTATCTGTGTTGTTATCAGGCCTCATACAGCCTCAGATGGTGAGTTTAGAGGGTGGTAACCTTAGCTGCAGCAGTTACCCCGGTGCGCATGTAAACACCGCTGCCCGGCTTGCGTACCAGCAGTGTGGTACGCATGCGTACATGGTAACCCGAGATCCACTGGGTTACCAGTGGGGGGTACTCAAACCCCCTGGTAACCTTGAGTTACCTCATGAAGGTGACGCAAAGAGCTATTACCGACCATCAGCACTTGCGGCAAAACTGCCTGCCAGGCCCAAGCCCAGCTCAGGTGCGGCAAACAAGCACCGCCACACTGTAAGTGACTCATTATCCCCTGCCAACAAGGCTCAGCCTCAGCTGATGTGACATGTGCTACACGTTCAACAATCGTGCAGTGCCATTGAAACGCAAACAAGCAGTCACCAAGCCTTGCATTTTGCCAGACGTGCGGCTCAAGATCAGTCCTCCTCTTCCTCCAAGTGCCCCATGAACTGCGCCACATCATCCAACAGCAGCCGCACCACCGACATGTCTCCAACCAACTGCAGCGCAGCAGCACTGCTGCTCAAACTGACCTGCAGCAGCCGCCCCTTACTGCCCTTGTGCTGCCCTGCCACCACCATCACTGCAGCACCAGCCTCTTTGGGCACAACCGTCTCCAGCTGATCCTGGTGCACGTTTACAACCTGCCGGCTGTCTTCCATGCGCAAGTCGCAGCTGCCATCAGGTGCCACGTCAAGCACCATGCCCTTCTTGAGGTACAGCTTGCCACCTTGCAGCTGCTTGTCGACCACACGCACCCGGATCAGCTGCGCCAGCCAGAGCTGTGACGGCGGCAGCGCACGACGCACCTGCTGCTGCTGCTGGCGTTGGCGGCTGCCACCGTCACCGTCAGCATCCCTGCTGCTGCGCTGCTGCCGCTCTCTGTCCCTGTCTCTGCTGCGGCTGCGGCTGCGGCGGCTATCCCTGTCTCTACTGCTGCGATGCCATTGCTCCTCATCTCGCCTGCTGCTGCGTCGCTCCCTCTCCCTGTCTCTGTCCCTGTGTCTGTCCCTATCTCTGCTGCTTTCCCTGCCTTTGTCCTGCTGTCGGTCCCTGTCTCTGCTTCCCTCCCGCGTACCTTCCCGCTGCTGCTTCTCAGGCCTGGCGCCGTTTGCTGCTGCTGCTGCTGCCGGCCTGCTGCGCTCCCCCTTCTCTCCCAGCTCATCTGCTGAGACCTCCACCACCTCATGAGACGGCTGCAACTCAACAAGCACACGCACAAGACCTGCAGCAGCAGCAGCAGAGATGCAGCACAAAGCAGGAGACTGTCAGGCGCATGCCTGGGAGGAACCGCAAGAGGCGCATCTGCTTCACTGCACAAACACAATGGCTACTAGCCCTTCAAGGCGCCCCTACTACCGGGTGCATGGTGCTCCAAGTGACGCTCCTGCCCGTAGACGTTTCCGCAGTACAGTTGCTCGTCCACATCATGACAACACAATACTCTCCGGTGCTGCCTTCTGTAGGCTGACCAAGAGCCACAACTCGCTGCTGCTGCCTTCACCAGGCCCCACCAAACTCCTTTGCGCCACATGCCACATGCCAGCCCCTCATGCCCAGCCCCACCCCATACCACATACATGCCACCACAGCCCACACCATTGCAACTCCACATCTGGCACCGACACTGCTCAGCCATGTCACGACAGCATCACTCACCGCTGCTGCCTTCCGCAGGCGGCCGCATCTCGTTCACTGCTTAGCCACTCCACAACTGGCACTAGCTTACTATTATCATGGGTCAACTTCTCACTGATGACACACCGCTGGGGTTTGAGAGTGAGCCTCCTCTTTGGTTGCCCCGTTTTGCTAGAAACATGTGTACTATGTTGATTGACTCACCGCTGCTGCCCTCCCCAGGCAGCCGCATCTCCGTCACTGCTTAGCCACTCCACATCTGGCACTAGCTTACTATTATCATGGGTGTACTTCTCACTGATGATGCACCGCTGGTGCTTTGAGAGTGGCCCTCCTCTTTGATCGCCCCCTCTTGCTAGAAACACGTGTAGTTGATTGATTGACTCACCACTGCTGCCCTCCGCGGGCGGCCGCATCTCCCTCACCACGCAGGCCAGCCCCTCGTGCCGGCCCCCCACCAGCCGCATCGCCTTGCCCACTGCAGGCCCAGGCAGCAGGCTCTCGCGCGTCACAAGCTTCTCATCCAGGCCCACGCGGTGGCGCATGCTGCCGTCTGCTGCGGGTGCTGCCACGAGGTCCTGCTTGGGCTTGTCGCCTGCGCTTGCAAGGTGAGCAAAGTGTGTGCACGCTTGATGCAGCAGCTGAGACGGGGACGTGGGATGTGTTCACAGGCAGTGGGTTTGTAAAGAGCTCTGCTACACAACAATGCATGTGGTGCAGGGTTTGATACTGTGCATATCTGAGTGACCAGGCAGCATACAGCTGCGGGCGCTGCCACGAGGTCCTGCTTGGGCTTGTCGCCTGCGTTCGAGGGTGAGCAAGTGCTTATCAGCAGAGAGACAAGTTGAAGTTCACTACATCGTGGTATACTGCTGAGCTAATCTCTTGTGTGTCATGTGTTGACACTGCGTTCACAATAGGCGGCTCATGCTTGGGCTTGTCGCCTGCGTTGAGGGGTGAGCAAGTGCGTGTGAGCCGAGAGAAACGTTGAAGTTTACTACAGCGTGGTGTACTGCTGAGCTAATATCTTTTCTGTCACATATTAACACTGCGTTCAAAATGCACTCGCAAGGCGAGCAACGTGTGTCACGCTTGATGCAGCAGCTGAGACAAGGCCACAGGATTTGTTCACAGGCAGCGAGTTTGTAAGGAGCTGTGCTACACATCAATGCATGAGGTGCAGGGTATGATACTGTGCATGACTGCGTGAGCAGGCAGCATACAGCTGCAGCTTGCTTGCCAGCCCATCATTGCCTACTGCTGCTGCTGCTGCCGCTGCGCTGTCGCTGCCGCTCACCCATCTTGCGTGGGCGCTTGTCGGGTGGCGGCGCTGCTGGGTTGGCTCCCAGGCCCAGCCTGTCGGGGCGCCTGATGATCTGCTTCGGCTCAACAAGCTGCAGTCAGGGGGAAACAGAGGAAGATGAGGAGCGATTGTGAGTCAACAAGCTGCGAATGTGCTCTGATTTCATGCATATGAATACAATGAGCAGCCTGGCCTCAAGATGGAGTGTGCATTCATGCAGCTGTAGACATACAGACGCTCTGTTCTGGCTCAACAAGCTGCACGCAGGGAAATGCCACAAGATGCAGTCCCAGCAATGCCAGGACACACTACGCGATGGCCGCATTCATGCGGTGGGTGCATCCTGCAGGCCACGTACAGAGCTCAGCTGATGCACAGAGTCCACAGCAAGTGCGTGGCTGTCGGCTGCAGCAGAACAACAACTGTGTGCAGCTGTACCCCCTCGATGCAGTTGACCAGACAGCTGCTCACCATGCCGCACGCACGCACGCACACATCGCAGGCAATCAGCCCCTCCCCCTCCTCCTATTCCTCAACCACCTGCAGCTGTCTCCCTGCACATTCGCCAGCGCCCCAACTCAAATTCACATGTGATAGGTGATTACACTTGATCTGACACAGTTGCCAGATGAAACCCAGCCACCTGCCGCACCTGCCGCTTCCTGCCCAGTCCCTGGCCGTCAGCCCAGCCCATTCGCCAGCACCCCGACTTATCACTTTGACATGTGGATGCAGTTGATCTGACAGCTCTCACATCTGCAGAACACCAGCTCTCCCACGCACCTGCCGCTTCCGTCCCACCCCCTGGCCGTCGGCCCAGCCGAGCCCCCGCAGCAGCGCCTTGCCAAACTCCTCCACAGGCATGGCCTCGTAGTCCTGGTGGGTAGGTGGGCAGAGCAAATTGGCAGCAGAAAACGCAGTGCAGCACACATACATAAGCTGGGTGCAGCAGTAAGTTGGGTGCAGCTGTAAGCTGGGTGCAGCAGCACATTGCCAAACTCCTCTACAGGCATGGCCTCGTAGTCCTGGTGGGTGGATGGGCAGGCAGCAGAAAGCGAAGCGCAGCGCTTAGATGATAGGTGCAGTTACAGAGCAGCAGTGCCTTGCCAAAACCCTGCACAGGCATGGCCACGTAACCCTGGACAGCGGGAAAGGTGCAATGCAGGCACATCTACATTGCAGGTAACAGTTGTACAAGTTGGGTGCAGCAGCGCTTTGCCAAACTCTTCCACAGGCATGGCCTCCTGGTGGGCACATGGGCAGCAGACAGCGCAGCGCAGCACACATACTCAAAGTATGAGATTCAAGGCTAGTGCAGCAGCGCCTTGCCAAACTCCTCCACAGGCATTGCCTCGTAGCCCTGAACAGCGGGAAACGTGCGATGCAGGCACATCTACATTGCAGCTGACGGCGTTGATGCCATGACTTGAATGGGTTGTATGATGATGATGACTGCAGCTGACGGCTGACAGTGGTATAAGTTGGGTGCAGCAGCGCCTTGCCACGCTTATTGTCTGGTGAGCAGCTGGCAGAGGGGTGCCATATACACTTGCAAGCTGGGTGCAGCAGCGCCTTCAAATCATCTGCAGACACAGCCTTACAGTGCTAAACAGGGTGAAAAAGCTGCAATGCCAAAAACCATGCAGTGCAGCCCAAGACCAACAGCTGACCAGAACACACTGCTGCTGCTCCTGCTGTAACTGCCACCACCTAAACTTACCATGGATGCCACTGCTCAATATGTTGCTGCAGGTGCTGTACAGGAACAACGAACAATACACAACTACTGCCAGCTGCTGCTGCTGCTGTCATCACACGCCACCCACCTCTACTGATGCCTCATCAGGCAGCACTTCCAAGTCATCCTTCAGCTGCTGCACCTCATCACCTCGACGCACCGGCACCAACGGACCCGACCCTGCGGCAGCTGCTGCTGCAGCGCCTGCGGCATCAGCTGATGCACCGCCCTCATCAGCTGCATCCCCTGCTGCTGCTGCTGCCTGTGTGCCTTTCGGTGGCCGCAGCTGCAGGCCGTAGCTAGTGAGGCTGGGCACGTCCGGCTTTGCTGCTTTCTCATATCTGTCATCAGCCTTGCCTGTGATCGGCGCTGAGCTGGACTCTGGAACAAAAGTTGGTACAAACTTGCCAACGCCTGTCTTGTAGGTGTTCTCCAAGCGCGGGATAACATGCTGCCGCCGTTCATCTGTTGAGGGCTCTGCTGCTTGTATGACGCTGCCTGCAACGCCTGTGATGAGCTGGCGGTCGTCACGCTGCTCCCTCACGTTGACTGCTACTTTGGCGCGTGCTTTGCCCTGGATCTTGAAGCCCAGGTTTATGCCACCCTGCTGCGCCTGCTGTTCGCCAGTGTCAGCCATGCTGTGCTGATGCAGCTGCTAGTAGCTGATGGATAATGTTTCTGGTGGCTTCTACTGACAGGGGCGGATGCTGGGGCAGCTTAAGACAGGCTGCTGGGCGCTGCTGCTGCCACTGCTACGTCAAGCTACTGGGGCGTTAGCTCAGGTCGCTGGTGCAGCAGCTGTTAACAAAGACAGCTGCAGTTTTATGAAGGAGTACAGGAGAACCACGTTCAAGCGCGTCAGTCTTGAAGCTCGGCATGAAGTGCAGTGCAGCTGCTGCAGACCTCTGTTGCAGCAGCTGTTGCGGATGCTAGTGCTGCGTTGGTCTCGTGCGTGCACATCTTGACTCCATCAAAGGTAAGCGATAAGAATACTTGCATCAGCATAACCGGGACCTGCTGCCGTGTCGCACCTGCAGCACTTGTTGCAGATAAGCCCGCTCCTTTGGTTCCTGCCGATCAAAAACTATCAGATCAGAGCTCCAGCAAACTAACATCGATGATAGAGGGTGTTACTGACAGTCCGAGCAGTCTTATCCTCGGCTCTGTGGCGTGTCAGCTGAACCTGCTGCTCCTGGTCCTGCTGCTGCTGTCGCGTCTACCGCTGAGCAGGTTGAGGGTGTTCTGCACCATGAGAAACTCGTTACGCTAGCAGTTTGAGCACATTTATGCCAGGCAGTGCCTGCCTCGACATATACTTGTGACAGTTACATGCCAGGCATAACGCCAAGGGGTGTATATATAAGAGAGGCCCCTTGATAACGCACTGTGCTCTGGAGCCTGCCATCCTGTATTATATATACTCCCCTTGATAACGCACTGTGCTCTGGAGCCTGCCATCCTTCAATCGAGTCATTGACAGCTGCAGTCACTGCAGAGCAGGCCTGTGCAGTCTCCAGAGCAGGCCTCTGCCAGGTGGGCTGTTGCAAACTCTGCCTGTCAGCCGCATCATTCAACTGCAAGCTGCGACCAGCCTGAAAAATGTGCAACCACTGCTAGTTTTGCCAGATATGCTGGGCAAAAAAAAGCCCTTCTTGTTCCCTGCAATGACCCTGTTCCTTCCATTCACCGCATAACACGTCTTGCTAGCCTCGCACACCACATCTTGGTGTACGTATCACAATGCTGTATGATACCTGACCTGTGGCAGCGCCTGTCACCCCCGGCGGCCCAGCACCTGCCAGCCCAGACCCCAACTTGCGCCCTGAACCCAACGCCACTGCCGCAGTGATGATCAAGCACATCCCAAACCAACACCTCAAAACCTGCCATGCATGTAAAGAATGTTGTACATGCTGCTTGCCTTCCGCTCCGGGCTGGCAACCTGGTAAGGAGGCGCCACCATGGTAAGGAGGCTCCACAACCAGACTTGCCATTCCTGAAGCTTCAGCACCCCAGCAGCTGCTTCGCACACAGCATTGCCACCGCATGATGCCACAGACCCAGGAGTAAACTCCATCATCTACAGTCAGTGCAAACTTTGTACTATATATGTATGATATCATGTTTGTGATTGCTGCTGCAGAGCACCTGCGCATGAGCCGCAGCAGCTGCCTATGATACTCAGTACCAACCACATCGTGCACCCTACCAAAACTTGCACCGCACACATATGGCTGCTGTGGCCGCAGTGCGCCCCCTGGCAGATCAACAGCCCTGGAACGTAGTAAGCTAGAGATATATATGTATAACATGTAATCCCCATCATAGTAGTGCCCTCTCTTCACGCATCCCTCTTAATAAGTAGGCATCATAGGTGATCAGCGATCAAAAGATTACTACTGTAACTTCAAACATGTACGTGCGTGTTGCGCTGAACCCGTGTCATGTGTCATCAGCACATGCACATGTGATGCAGGCAGTACAAGATGCCATACGGTACACAACACAGTCGGGTGGCAGTGCGTCACATACTGTGCATGCCTTGCATGCTCCGCCGCTATCGCCCTGCATGTCAGGCTGCCACCAGCCAGCAGAACCTGTGACACTAGGCGTTCAAGATCTTGAAGACCTGGATGCACTCTAAACCATCAGATCAGCTGGTATGCCCTCAGCGCTGCATCATTGCATGCACCACAAGGCCCAGCGCAGCAGCATGGCCATAGAGGTGCCGCTGAGCGCTGGATAACCTCTTTCACAACGGCCGCATAATCAAGACTGTGCTACCGTCAACTGCCATACAGACCTACTAATCCCTGTTGGTGTTGTATCGTCAAAGCTGGAAAGTAGTCAAAGGAAGATTCAAAGCACGCCAGCCAAGTAGTATCACCGGTCAAACACACCATAATAGCTGGCATTGTGACTGCATAGTATGCGCACGATGTCGGCGGGTGGCTTGCTGTGCCATTCCGTTTCGCCCCGGGAACTGTCAGGTCATACCACCCATCACCCAAACATGACCACAATAGGCCGCGGCCGTGCACAAGACTGGTATGCAGCCAGCAGCACACAAGATGCTGCAGTGGGCACAGACTCAGGAGGAGCTCAGCTATGCTCGACACATGGCCGCCTTTTAGACTCTACCTGCTCTGATGGTAGCCCCAGCAATGGCTGCTGCAAGGCAGCTAAAGCAGGCTCAACTATCCTGGACTGATAGAGTGCGGCAGTAGTACTAGCCAACCATTTTGGGCAGCAGCAGCATTAGCAGCGCACAAACAGACGGCACAAGTTGCGACTTGCGCCACTGTTGCTGGCTCAGCTGCCGGGCAGCTGGGCTGCGCTGCTAGATACCCTACACGATGTCCCACATCACGCAAACAGCAACATGCAGACAGCATAATCAGTCATCCGAAGACAGTGCACTAGCCACGAAGCATTCCGTCTCCACAAGTGCGTCACGATGTGTTGCAGGCACCCAACCCGACAGCCAGCTCAATGGCATGGCTTGCAGCCTGTCTCTCCGCTGATGCCTGGTGTGGCAGTTGTCAGGGGCCAGTCCTCGCACTGTGTCGATGGGCGCTCATCCACCCAAGCTGTCACAGCCACCCTGCAGGCACCAAAACACAACAGAAGTCTACATCGGCAGCTGCCAGGGCGGGGATCGACAAGCGGCTGACAAGCACAGCTGGTGAAGTCACAAATGTGAAGGGTGCTTTGATCCCTGTCCAGTTTCCAAGGGTACCCAGCCAGACTGTTGTTACACTGTTTTGCGCACAACTCGTTACATTCCCAGCACACACCTGGCGTCTGTGTAGTGCTGTCCCCTGGCCCTGCCAGCCTCCACATAAGAGCTGACCAGCACCGCCTCATCAGGAGAGGACAGCAGCAGCGCCAGCAGGCTGAACACGGCAGGCAGCCCAATCAGCGCGGCCTGGATCAGGCCTGTGTACGGCAGCAGCAGCACCTGCCAGCTGCTGGAGCGCGCGCAGAAGTCAGCACCAATAGCTTTGCAGCTGCCGCAGCCTGGCAGAGTTGCCAGCTGCAGTGTGCTGCAGCTGCTGCTGATGGCGCAGGGGCAGCGTGAGCAGCCTGCGGACGCTGTCTGCGCCAGATTGCACCTGCGGCAGTACATCACATATGCAAAGGGTTGAACTCTGGGCTGCATGCGGGTGTTCAGTGTAGGTAGTCTTGGGTATTGAGCTGCTTATGCACAAGGTTGACATATCCCAGGGCCCCCCAAGGCCAGCTGATGATGGGCACCTGCAGATGACTGCCATAGAGACAGATGCTGCCCTGCATACAAGACGAGGCGAATACGCTGCATTGGAATGCATCCAATGAGTCGTAGTATGCAGCAGTGTGGCGCACCTCATGCTCAGGTCCAAGAAGGTCTGTGTGTTGAAGCCACCCATCAGTGAAGCAAGCGTGACAGACGCCACAACATGCAGCACAGGCAGGGCAGCACCAGATGACAGGGCGCTCCCCATGCCCTGGGAGCAGCATGTGCAGCAAGCATGACAGCACACGTCAGCACAGTCAGCAGCGATGTCCACACTGATGACCCTGGATGGCTGACTCATTACCGGGTGTGGCGACCATCGCCAGATTCACACCTGCTGTGGCAGGTTCATACAGTCTGCTGGCTGATGTTTGGATAACTGGCTGTGTCACTGGAGCTGCACTCACCAGCACGCCAGCAATCAAAGCGCTGGCACCACTGACGATGACGATGTGCATGTAGGCTGTGCTGGCGCCAAAGACCTGTTTGCAGTAGCAGAAAAGCAGACATGATCACTCAGTGGGGAGTTAAGAGCAGCTGCGACCAGTTGAGCTGGTGAACCTCCATGGTCATGCTCAGTGTTTGAGCTGATGCTATCAGTGTGCTGCTGCTGGTGAGTGTGCACAACCGCTCGTGTGCTTGCTGCTGCAGAATGCTGTTTTGACCATATTGCAGCTGTCATTATGTAACCATTGTCCCCAGTGTTCTTTGGCATGCTGCAGTGTGCAGCATGCCATGCTGCATCTGCTGTGGCGGCAGGCCCTTACCAGGAAGAACTGCATCACTGGGACACCAACTGTGACAAGAATCTGGCACAGGCACCCCGTGAGCGCCTGCAAAGGTCACCCGCGTGAGCATGAGGGTTCAGTCTCAGGTAAATCGCCTGCAGTTTCTTGCACAAAGCGTCTGCACAACATTCTGGCCATGGTGGTAGCTGTGTTCATGGCATGCTGGTTGCTGCTGCTGCTGCTGAACATACACCAACCGGCCCAGCTATAAAGAACATGAGAAGCTTACCAGAGCGCGTAGGCGCGTCATTTTCGGCGCACAGCACCGCATGGCGCTTTCGTAGTGCTGCAACCGTGTACTGCTCCCTCCAAGGTCTATTCTGTACAGCTGTCACTAAACTTCCTGAGCAGCCCTTTGAAAGTATAGTTATGGTTATATCGGGGGCTTTAAAAGGGTCTCCAACGCTCTGTAGCGTCTGCAGCGCAAGCTCTGCGGGCCCCCAAACCGACACAGCTCAGTACTCACGATCCGCGCCTACGACTATCAAAACAGGCTCTGCATGTAAAATACGTCAAGGTTGCCTGTACGCATCAGTGAGGCCGCATTGCCTGGCTCTTCCAGAACCCCAATTGCTCAGTTAGTAATCACCAACCACCTTGCAAGGCCCGGGCAGTGCAAAAGGAGTTGTCACTAGTGGTTACCCGTGGCTCCGCCACTCGCATCTGGCACGGAAGACAGGCATGGAGGTGCATTGTGTTGTTCAGGTGTGTTACATAAGCAAAACGTGGCCAGCGGCTTGTTGCAGCATGTGACATTTGCAGCTACCGCAACCACTGCAGCTGCAGCATGATAGATTATAAATACATGCCAGAGCTCCAACATGATGATGATGATGATGATGCCAGAGCTCCAGGTCCGAGTTCCTCAAGCACACTGTTCCAGTGCCGAGTGTGAAGCTCAAACCCCGATGCCCTGGAACACCTCACGATACACAACATTCTTAGTGAACACACCAGCTGCAATAGCCGCAGTAGCTGCACGGAAGCCCCTAACCACCAACACCTTGAGGGCACTCCAGATGCCAACCCGCGAGAAGGCAACATACAACTGACCATGCGAGAACACAGGGCGAGGCAGGTACACACCTGCTGCCTTGATGGTCTGCCCCTGCGCCTTGTTGATTGTCATGGCATATGCAACGCGCACTGGAAACTGGCGCCTGCACATATCAAAAGGCATAGCCTGTGCATCAGAGGGTTGCAGGTTCAGGCGTGGCAGCCACACCACTCGGCCCTTTGCAGGGCCTGTGGCCACCTTTGCCTGGATGAAGTTGTCCATGAGTTTCGTGACCACCATGCGTGTGTCATTCGCCAATCCTGCAGACATGTTGCGCAGCAGAATGATAGGGCACCCAACGTGCAAGCGCAGCTTGTGTGGCGGCAAGCCAGACATGCGCAGAGTGTTCAAAAACTATGGTGGATACAGGTGACCTTGTTGCTCACCGCGCTCCACTGAGTCAGCACTGCTGTACACACGGCTCTCAACCTGAACACCGTCAGGCCGGGGTGCACACATCCTTGCTGTCATCAGATCATTCACTGCATCAACATCATCATTCAGAGGCGTAAGGATCGCACGCTCCACAATGTACTGCTGCCGTGCAGCATCACCGCTTTGGCTGTCAATCTCCCCATACACAGCATCTATCAATTCCTGCAAAGTGCCCTCTTGCTGGCCTCCGCCACACACGACCTCATCAGGCAGGCGTATGTAATCCTCGCCTACAGCAGCGCATGTGGGCTCGGTGCCCTCGCCCACGCGCTGCAGCCAATCTGCAAACTGCTGCTGCCTTGCGGCAGCAGCTGCATCACCTGCTGCCATCAGAGTTCGCACACGCATATTCTCATGCAGGCGGTGCACCACAATGTGCGGCCACAGTGCAGAGGACTGGTTGAGTGCAGCATTGACAATCTGACCACGTGTGCCGCGCGGCACCACAGGCAGCACCTGCCTGAAGTCACCACCAAACACCACAACCTTTCCACCAAACAGCTTGTCCTCATTTGCTGGATCAACAGTCCTCATTATGTCGCGCAACATGCGATCAACAGCCTCAAAGGCATGCCTGTGCACCATGGGCGCCTCATCCCACACAATCAAGTCTGCAGCCCTCAGCAGCTCAGCCACAGCACTCTGTGCAGACACATTGCACGTGGATTCTGCATGCAGACGCGCTACAGGAATCTGGTAGGCAGACTGCACAGGCTGCGGTGCAGTGAGCATGCTGGCAAGGAACTGTTGCTGCCGCTGCTGAACATTGGGTGGCAGCTGGCCCAATGGGTCCGTGGCAGCACCTGCAGGCAGGCAGGCAGGCAGGCAGGCAACATCATGCATGAGTTGATGGAAGACATCAAGCTGAACATCAAACGTCCACAAATTGCTCTCATGGCAATTCCAACATGCCAGCATCGTTTGTTTTGCTTGCTGTGCTGCTGCTGCTGACGTACCTGGTGTGTGAGCTGCTGCTGGCTGAGCTCCATCTGTTGCGGGAGGACTGGCGAGTGGAGCTCCAATTGCAGCGGGGGAAACTCCCACTGCAACATCAACAATTGGCAGCAGGAATGGAAGCGTTTAGCGCAGCACACCTTGCCTCACAGTGACGATCACTGCTCTGCAAAAGTTCGAGAACACTCTGAAGACATCAGTGCCCGCACAACATTCATCCCAGCAAATCTCACCTTCCTCGTGTCGATCATCGCGATCTGCTTGCCTCGCAGCGTGCTGCTGCCGCTGCAGAGACGCCCTGCTGTTGGGCGTGGTGGTTGCTGCAGCCGTGGCAGTGATGGCCAGCAAGATCACGCTGATCACTGCCCACCACCTCAAGTACAACGTGTATGCATCATTCGAGCACCAAAGTCGTTCAGCGCTGTGCTTGGTGGTTACAACTGCGACGCATTGCAGGAACAGCGCTGATCGCAAGGTGCTGCATGTCACAGGTATGCGGTTGAAAAACCAAAGCGGTTCGCGACGCTGCACTGCTTGTATCCACCGAGTTCCGCACACGCCCTGGGGTTCAAGGGCCAGGTCCTAAGCGAGGCTTCTGACTGACTGACGGACTGACGGACGGACGGACGGACGGTATTTCTTTTAAGTAATGGACTAGTGGTTACCCGTGGCTCCGCCACTCGCATCTGGCACGGAAGACAGGCATGGAGGCCCTCAAGCACACTGTTCCAGTGCCGAGTGTGAAGCTCAAACCCCGATGCCCTGGAACACCTCACGATACACAACATTCTTAGTGTACACACCAGCTGCAATAGCCGCAGTAGCTGCACGGAAGCCCCCAACCACCAACACCTTGAGGGCACTCCAGATGCCAACCCGCGAGAAGGCAACATACAACTGACCATGCGAGAACACAGGGCGAGGCAGGTACACACCTGCTGCCTTGAGGGTCTGCCCCTGCGCCTTGTTGATTATCATGGCATATGCAACGCGCACTGGAAACTGGCGCCTGCACATATCAAAAGGCATAGCCTGTGCATCAGAGGGCTGCAGGTTCAGGCGTGGCAGCCACACCACTCGGCCCTTTGCAGGGCCTGTGGCCACCTTTGCCTGGATGAAGTTGTCCATGAGTTTCGTGACCACCATGCGTGTGTAATTCGCCAATCCTGCAGACATGTTGCGCAGCAGAATGATAGGGCACCCAACGTGCAAGCGCAGCTTGTGTGGCGGCAAGCCAGACATGCGCAGAGTGTTCAAAAACTCTGGTGGATACAGGTGACCTTGTTGCTCACCGCGCACCACTGAGTCAGCACTGCTGTACACACGGCTCTCCACCTGAACACCGTCAAGCCGGGGTGCACACATCCTTGCTGTCATCAGATCATTCACTGCATCAACATCATCATTCAGAGGCGTAAGGATCGCACGCTCCACAATGTACTGCTGTCGTGCAGCATCACCGCTTTGGCTGTCAATCTCCCCATACACAGCATCTATCAATTCCTGCAAAGTGCCCTCTTGCTGCCCTCCGCCACAAACGACCTCATCAGGCAGGCGTATGTAATCCTCGCCTA
>CADDIJ020002701.1:0-20179 GCA_902809745.2 Tetradesmus lagerheimii | reverse complement strand
GGTGATTGATTGATTGATTGATTGATTGATTGATTGATTGATTGATTGATTGATTGATTGATTGATTGATTGATTGATTGATTGATTGATTGATTGATTGATTGACTGACTGACTGACTGATTGATTGATTGATTGATTGATTGATTGATTGATTGATTGATTGATTGATTGGCCTGCAGAAGGTGTTGCGTCATCGGTAAGCAGCACAGCAGCTATAGCAGGTGGTGGGGCTGCCAGGCCTGGCAGCACCCTAGGGTGCAGCAGAGCCAAGCAGTTGATGTTAGGCCATCACCTGCAGCAGTTGCTGCCTTCCGAGGCAACTTGAAGCAGCAGAAGGGAGCCTCCCAGAAGGGAGCCAGTGGCTGTTGATGCGGCAGCTGGCGGGTGTTAGGTGGTGGTGTGGTAGATACAGACTGTTTGTGGAGAAGTGGACACTTAAGTGCTCACATGATGTGGTTTTGCTGTGCTTTGTGACGATCAGCATGGCACCGTTTCCCGTGCTGTGCAAACGCTGGTGTTGCAGCTGCTCAGTATTGTAAGATGTGTACTGTTGGATGGGCGGGTCTGTAGGCTGATTAACATACTACAATAAAACCTGATCTTGTGCTCCTGTACTTTCTGTCATCATTGGTGTGTCATGCAACAGCACGAGGCCGCGACAAGGCGTGTTTGGGCGCCAATTCTGCTTTGGCGCCATCATCGCACTTTCAAAGTCGCTGGCAGCGAGCAGGCTTCATGCCGTGAATCGGTCCATTGGTCCGATTTTCAAGCTTGCACGTATATATATTGCACATAAATCTTTGTCTGAACAAATTGTTTCAGCTCACAGGCAGTTTCAGTCGACTGGGCAGTCAGCTGAAAAATCACAGCCGCTGGGGTCCCCCAGCTGCAGCTGGCCCCAGTTGCATCAGCACAGCCTGAGCACACTGCAAACACACAGTTCAACATGAGCCACAACGTGGTAATTTGATGATGATGGTGATGATGATGGTGATGATGATGATGATGATGATGATGATGATGATGATGATGATGATGATGATGATGATGATGATGATGATGATGATGATGATGATGATGATGACGAGCCACTCCGTGGCAGACATCACAGCCAGAGCAACTGCCGGCCATCACTCAATTGCTGAGCACCCCCTCTCCTCACGCACTCTTCTTCTGCTTCTTCTGCTTACTGCCAGCAGCCGCCTGCTGCTGCTGCTGCCCGTCCGGCCCTGTCAGCTGCTGCTTACGCTGCTCCAGCATTGCCACGCGCTCCGCCTTCCCCTGAATGGCGCGGTTGATGCGCGCATACAGCTTGCGGTTCTTGCGCGTCATCATGATGTCGGCCATGGCTTCCTCCTCATCCGCCACCCCACCTGCTGCTGCTGCTGCTGCTTTCCGCTTCTTGTTACTGCCAGCAGCTGCCGCATCCTCCTCTGAACCCTGCGCCTCAGAACCCTCATCCTCCTCGTCATCTCCTGAACCCTGATCTGCATCTGCCGCTGAACCCTGCGCTGCACGCAGCTCCTTAGAAAGCTCCTGCTTGTACACCTTCTCTGCTGCTGCGTCATCCTCACCCGAGGGCTGGCCTGCTGCTGCTGCTGCTGAGCCGTCTTGCAGGAAAGCTGCCTCCGTGGCGAGGCCAGCAGCTGCACGGCGCGCTGCACGCGCAGCTTCCTGCAAGCATGAGCAGACAGACAGCAGATCAATAGCGGGGTGGGGCAAACGCGGCTTTCAGCATTGCATTTGTGAGAAGCACGCGCAAGACCTAGGAATGCTGCTGCACAGCATGCTGCGCGCACAGTTGTTCACAAGGGTAGAACAGCAGCAGCCAGGCAGCACAACCAAAGAAAGGGGTGCCGCAGGTGTGCAAACAGCAGCAGCAGCAGCAGTGAATTCAAGGTTTACAACCCACCAGCAGCAGCATTAACATCAGCCAAAAACGTTCACGTCAGAAGCCATTGCTACTTTACGCCTTCAAAAACAAGCTCCTAACAGGAGCCAACAACATAGGGGGTTGATCAGGGTGGGTTGGTGTACATTTACTGCTGCAAGAACCTGATACTGGGGAAAGGAGGGTAATTCAGGGGGTCACAGAAGTCATGCTTGCACAGCAGTGCTGTGCACCAAACGCATCAAAACCATCAATAAGGATGTTATGAGGCTAATTCACGGCTTATACCTCACTGCAGCAGCAGCTGGCAGGTCTGTAGACCCTGCTGTACTACCCAAGTGGCACAAGGGAGGTGCTTACTTCACACCCCTACGAGGTTTTGGTTGACATGCCGCGCATATAGTGTTACTTGTTAACATCGATAAATCGTTTTGAGCACAATTTCGAGGGAATCGCCTATGTGGAGATTGATATCCAGAACACCCACTTTGAGAACAGCAGTAGCTCCAAAACTCGAATCCGACAGAGTCGATTCCGGCCGAACCTGACTGAAATCAATCTTACACATATGAATGTTCATTGACTCGAGCGTCAGGCCAAGTAAAACCTCCTGTGGTCTGTACTGCTCGACACCGGTCAGAGAGTGTCTCGCGAACAGCCCACAGAAGCCCGATACACGTAGGATTCAGTATAAGCTTAGTAGATGCACATAAAATAATACTTGATAAGCTGTTAAGGCGCCTTGGACCCACTGCAGTGCCCTCCAGCGCTGCTACTGTGCTGGACGTCCAACGCTTCCATGCTTCCACGAGTGCAGAACGTCTTAGTCATGCCGTAACACCTTATATATTGCTTTTATTATTATTTTGAAGTGCAATAATCATGCCTGCGGTCACCTGCGCAGTTCTGCACTGGTTCCTGTTTCTGCTGGTGGGTGACCACTGCAATTGGTTGCTGAGTAACACGCAGAACTTGGCCTATTCTCGCTCGTAACGTCATTGATAGTGCTGATATATATGTCCATGTAATGCAAGCCTGGTCATTCGCTATAAATTAGACGTTGTGTGCAGGTACAGCAGGAAAGCACTGGGAGAGGTCCAGGCCCACCAGCAGCTTTAACCCTAGGGTTTAGCGTCTGCAGGGTCAAACCCCACACATGCAACCCCTAAGGACTGCAAGCACCAAGTTTCAGCCCCTGGGCGTGCCCCAGTGCTGAGAACCTGAAATACCCTCCTGCCCCCTTAAAAAATCACAACGTGAGCCCCACGCACCTGCAGCTGCTTGATCTTCAGCGCAAACTCTGGCGTGTATCCCTCCGCCTCATTGTCCACAAAGGGTGCTCCACTCATTTACAAATGGGAACCCAAACAGGAACCAACGAGAGTTTGATAGGGGATGAGCCCAACAGTGTACAGACCGCACAACCGCACAACAGCATCACCACGCACCTGCAGCTGCTTGATCTTCAGCGCGAATCCAGGCGTGTAGCCCTCCGCCTCATTGTCCACAAAGGGTGACAGGTGTGGGGGCGGCGCCTTGCCTGGCGCGTACAGCTCAGCAGGCAGCAGCACGCGGTGGTTGATGCTGTCAAACAGCCACTGCGGCTGCACGTAAGCGCGGCTCAGGAACCTGCGGCGTCAGCAATAGACAATGGGGAAAATGCTTGTCAGCAGGTGCTGTGGCAGGTATACTGTATGCGGTGGTCAATGCAAGCAGCGCGGTGGTTGATGCTGTCAAACAGCCACTGCGGCTGCACATATGCAGCTCAAGAACCTGCAGCGTCAGCGGCAGACAGTAAAGGAAATGCTTGTCAGAAGGTGTACCGTATGAGGTGGCGAGCGCAAGCAGCATGCGGTGGTTGATGCTGTCGAACAGCCACTGCGGCTGCACATAGGCGCGGCTCAGGAACCTGCGGCGTCAACAAACAGAAGAATGGAGGCAATGCTTGTCAGCAGATGTTGTGGCGGGTGTACCATATGCGGTGGTCTGCTAAATTCTATTAAATAGACTTTTGAAAAAGCCGGCGAAAATTTTAAAATTCTAAAGCCAGGTGAGAAGCTTTTGTTTGAGGGCTTTTATAAATATAAAATAGAATATTAATCTTGATCTTTTATTAAAAATGAAAGATCAAAAATAGAATTTTTATCTTTTTAGAATTTATAAAAAAAGATCTTGAATCTTGTACTCTATTTTTTAAACAATTTTATAATATAAAAAGCGAGTGTGGCGAAACTGGTAGACGCGAAAGCTTCAAAAGCTTTTCATTGTTAAAGTGGTGTAGGTTCAAATCCTATCACTCGTAATTCTCTATTTTTCGTATTTTTATTTATTTTTGCGAAGATGGCGACAGTACGTGCATGAACACTGCATTCCCAAATCCTATTTGTTCGTGCAATGAGGAAAATTCCAGCAGTGACCAAAGTTGCAGCATGAATCTAAGCAGATACAGGAGTAGGACCCTCCATGGCATCAGCCAACCAAACATGCAAACCAATTTGGGCACTTTTTCCCAAAGCTCCACCCAACTATGCAAAACAAATCCAATCAGCATAATATGCAGAAGTCCTTGTTGCTGTCAAAAGAGAAGTATCAGTACTTCCCAAATACCACCAACAAATGCAAACAGCATGTGGCTGTTGATGCTGTCAAACAGCCATTGCACGTAAGCGCGGTTCAGGAACCTGCGGCGTCAACAACAGACAACTGTGGTGTCAGCGGGAGACAATGGAGACAATGCTTGTCAGCAGGTGTCGTGGCAAGCGTACCATATGCGGTGGTGAGTTCAAGCAACATGCGGTGGTTGGTGTTGTCAAACAGCTAATGGGACCAGCGCTGAAGTCCTGGCTGGCCGCATCCTTGCTGTTTTTGTGTCGTGCCTGCTGCGGAAACTGCTGCTGTAAGCTGTGGCACCACCAGCAAGGCCAGTCACAACAACAATTACAATTCAAACAAATCAAACAGCAAATACACAACAACAATTACAATCCGAACAAATTTAAACAGCAAATACAACTAGAAGGTAACACCATTCACAGCCCCACCTGTGTCCCTGCGTTGGCCTGTCCACTATCTGGTGCGTGATGCTCTCATCTGCCTCCTGCACTGGTGACCCAGGGCCCTCCCAGCCCGCAATGCCACCAAACGCCCTGCAGCAACAGCAGCAGCAGTGCAGGCAATGCAGCAATTTGGTTAGCCACGACGAGTTCTTTAGGCACGTGTTTGGAAACTAGAATGCAACCTGCACTGGTGACCCGGGGCCCTCCCAGCCCGCAATGCCACCAAACGCCCTGCAGCAGCACCAGCAGTGCAAGCAATGCAGCAGTTTGGTTAGCCACAACGCGTTCATTGACTATTCGTTTGGTGCTTGATTTGGGATGCAACTTGCACTGGTGACCCGGGGCCCTCCCAGCCAGCAACGCCACCAAACGCCCTGCAGGTTACACCAGCAGCAGTGCAAGCAATGCGACACTTTGGTTAGCCACAACGCGTTCTTTGACCACTTGTTTGGTACTTAATTTGGGATGCAACTTGCACTGGTGACCCGGGGCCCTCCCAGCCAGCAACGCCACCAAACGCCCTGCAGGTTACACCAGCAGCAGTGCAAGCAATGCGACACTTTGGTTAGCCACAACGCGTTCTTTGACCACTTGTTTGGTACTTAATTTGGGATGCAACTTGCACTGGTGACCCGGGGCCCTCCCAGCCAGCAACGCCACCAAACGCCCTGCAGGTTACACCAGCAGCAGTGCAAGCAATGCGACACTTTGGTTAGCCACAACGCGTTCTTTGACCACTTGTTTGGTACTTAATTTGGGATGCAACTTGCACTGGTGACCCGGGGCCCTCCCAGCCAGCAACGCCACCAAACGCCCTGCAGGTTACACCAGCAGCAGTGCAAGCAATGCGACACTTTGGTTAGCCACAACACGTTCTTAGGCACGTGGTTGGAATTCAAATGCCTCCTGCACTGGTGACCCGGGGCCCTCCCAGCCTGCAATGCCACCAAACGCCCTGCAGCAACACCAGCAGCGGTGCATGCAGCACAACAGATGTGAGGCGATCCAGCATTGTGCACAGTAGCTCTCTCCCAGCCTGCGCAGCCACCAACGCTCTGCAGCAGCAGCTGCTGCTGCTGCTGCTGCAAAACTCAAATACTCAAGCCCTTGCAGCCTCACCTGATCATAAACAGCAGTGGCTTCCGCGGCACCTGCCTTGCTACCGAAGCTGCTGCTGCTGCTGCTGCCAAAATCAAATCACACATCTTGACAACACACCAGGTTGCAAACAGCAGCGGCTGCCGCAGCACCTTGAACACTGCCCAGACCACTGCTGCTGCTGCTGCAAACTCAAATACCCAAACCCTTGAACCCGCACCTGATCATGAACAGCAGCGGCTCCCGGGGCACCTCCCTTGCCAGGAAGAAGCAGCAGCTGCCATAACAAAGTCACACATCTTGACAACACACCTGGGCATGACTAGCAGCGGCTCCCGCGGCACCTTGCAAACTGCCAACGCTGCTGCTGCTGCTGCTATGCATACAGTGTAACTTCCACTCTCAAAATTATTTCGAGCCCAAGCCCTTGAGGCCCCACCTGCTCATGAAAAGCAGCGGCTCCCGGGGCGCCTGCCTTGCTGCCGAAGCTGCTGCTGCTGCTGCCACAGCAAAACCAGGTTCAAACAGCAGCGGCTGCCGCAGCACTTTGAACACTGCCCAGACCACTGCTGCTGCTGCTGCTGCTGCTGCAAACTCATGTACCCAGGCCCTTGAGGCCTCACCTGATCATGAACAGCAGCGGCTCTTTACAGCACCTTAAACGTGTGCTACTGCTGCTGCTGCTGCAGCAACCTACGACCTCATACATCCAAAACCCTTGAGGCCGCACCTGATCATGAACAGCAGCGGCTCCCGGGGCACCTCCCGTGCCAGGAAGAAGCAGCAGCCCTGCAGCAGCACGCTGCACAGCCCCGCGTCATCATCAGGGTCAACGGCGCCCAGGCCGCCACCAGCAGCAGCAGCACCTGACACACCTGAAGGAACAGCAGCAGCAGTAGCAGCAGCAGGGGTGTGAGTGCAGCACGCTGCACAGCCCCGTATCGTCATCAGGGTCGATGCTGCCCAGGCCGCCACCAGCAGCAGCAGCACCTGACACACCTGCAGGCACAGCAGCAGCAGCAGCAGCAGCGGCAGCAGTGTGAGTTGCAGCACGCTGCACAGCCCTGCGTCGTCATCAGGGTCCACGCTGCCCAGGCCGCCACCAGCAGCAGCAGCACCTGACACACCTGAAGGAACAGCAGCAGCAGTAGCGTGAGCTACGGCAACTATAGGCATTGGCTTGTCATCAGGGTCGACGCTGCCCAGGCCACCACCAGCAGCAGCAGCACCTGACACACCTGAAGGAACAGCAGCAGCAGCAGGGGTAGGAGTTGCAACAATTGCCTGCATTAGATTGTCATCAGGGTCAAAACCCACGTCGCCGCCAAACAGCAATAACCAACACAACTGTACAACAGCAGCAGCACACAGGTGACAGTGATACAGCAGCTGCTTGAAGCCCTCACATAGACACACCCTCGCTGCTGCACATGCAGCAAGCAGCAGTGGTGGTCATGTCCTGCAACTACGTCAGTGCTAAAACAGCACTCCGCATAGTGTAGCTCTCCATCTGTGGTGCTGGTGCCGGCACGCGCATGATCACAAACACCCAGCCAGCTGACTATCACCCGGTCCGTGCTCGCACTTCGTCCTTCTGTTGCACTGGCTCTGCAAGGTGTGGCGTGCCAGTTGCTTTCCATGACAGCATCAGCTGCCACCTGATGCTCACCAGCAGCGTCATTATCGTCGCCAGCAGCCTGCTGCTGCTGCTGCTGCTCCTCTTCACTTCCGCTGCCGCTGCCAGCCGCTGCCTCATCTTCATCATCATCTTCATCCTGTGAACTTCCCTCGTCATCCTCGTCAGCATCTGCTGACTCAGCATCTGCCTCAGAATCTACCTCAGAATCTTTGCCGTCACCAGAATCTATCTCTGGCAGATCCTCAGAATCTTCTGCTGCATCTTCACCCGCTGCTGCTGTTGCTGCTGCACCGCCAGACTGCTGCTGCTGCTGCTGCTGCTGCTGCAGCTCCTGCAGCTTCTTGCCTAGCGTGCCCAGCCGCTGCACTACATCCGGCAGTGCTGCTGCTGCTGCTGTGCCGTCCTGCTGCTGCTGCTGCTGGTCTGCGTCTGCTGCCAGTCCTGCAATGTCCTTCATGATACCGGCCAGGCCTGCTGCTGCCTCCTCAAGGCTCTTGTCAGCAACTGGAGGGTACCTGAACACAAAGTAACATAGCAGAATATGTTGTAATATGTTATGTAACAAGGTGCGCACAATGTCCTTCATGATGCCTGCCAGGCCTGCTGCTGCCTCCTCAAGACTCTTGTCAGCAACCGGGGGGTACCTGAACACAGATCGCCATAACAAGATGCATTGTAACATGTTATGTAACACGATGCGCACAATGTCCTTCATGATGCCAGCCAGGCCTGCAGCTGTCTCCTCAAGGCTCTTGTCAGCAACCGGGGGGTACCTGAACACAATGAGAATTATAAGATGCATTGTAACATGTTATGAAACAAGGTGCACACAATGTCCTCAAGGCTCTTGTCGGCAAAACAACACCCAGAACAACAATCATACACAACAACCCAATACCCTGCAGCCGCACCTGAGCCCCAGGTTGTGGTAGAGCTTGAACATCACAAACTGCGCCAGCGTCGCGTAGAACTCCAGGAAGGTGTTCATCACAGTGAAGTCCACGTCAGCAGGCAGCACCTGCGCCAGCTGGTGGGGCACTAGCCACGTCACGCTGCAGCCAGCCACCTCAGCCTGCAGCGGTTTAGCAAACGGCACAAAACAGGGTTTACAGGGTTTGAAATGTGTTGACTTTACGTGAGCAGGCAGCACATGCGCCAGCTGGTGGGGCACCAGCCATTTGACGCTGCATCCAGCCACCTCAGCCTGCAAAGTTGTTGCAACCAGCATCAAATATGCTTGTCAGAGAGACGTTCAGAGTACTCGATATAAGCTGGCAGGCGTGGCTACCTCAGACGGCACACAACATTGAAAGCAGCACTGCAGCAACGGCCAAGTGACGCTGCCGCCTGCCACATGATGTTCAGGATAGTCATTATAAGCTGGTGAGGCACCAGCCACGTCACACTGCAGCCAGCCACCTCAGCCAGCAGGGCTTAAGCATGACATGCAAAAGGGTTTGGTCGCCTAGTCAACACACTGCGTTGACTTTGCTGTAGCAGGCAGCCCCTGCGCCAGCTGGTGCGGCCAGCCACGTGACGCTGCAGCCACATCGCACCTCCTGCTGGTGCTGCTCCAGCTACTGCCGTATACACCAGCAGCCTTTGCGATTCCAAAGTAGCACCACGATACTCAAAAAAACAGGCACAGCACGCTGAACCGCACCTGGTAGTAGAAGCCCTTGACGCTGACAAACACGCGGCGCAGGCTGCTGGTGCGCGCGATGTACGCGTTCCACTCAAGCACCAGACGCCGGCACCTGCAGCAGCAAGCACAGCAAAAAAGCATGACTGGTCAGCTGGGCGTGGAGTGATGCACACACAGTCTGTGTTTGTCGCACACCAAGCTGCACATTCAGAAGAACGTACAGGCCCTTTACACCACCCGCACGTCCACAGTTGCTGTTACAGCATCAATTCAGTAGTGATGTCCAGGCCCCCATCTGCCAGCGACTGCAATCACATGCAAGCCACAGTCCCCCAGCCAGCAAGCTCGCTTGAACCCCACGGGCATTACACTCATTTGTCCACAATTGCTGTGCTGAAGCCCAGGCGTCCCTCCGCAGGCAGCTGCAATCGCATGCAACCCAAAACATCCCAGCAAGCAAGCTAAAACAAACTCCCAGTGCTTCGCCCCTCTAATGACAACTGGCAACATTGCATTTCACTCCCTTGTCCACTGTTGCTGTGCTGATGCCCATGCGCCGCTCAGCAGGCAACTGCCCTCGCATGCAACCCAAACCATTCCAGCCAGCAAGCTGAAAAAAACCTCAGCACTGCGTCCCTCCGTTGAAAATTGGCAACATTGCATTACACTCACTTGTCTACCGTTGCTGTGCTGATGCCAAGGCGTCCCTCCGCAGGCAGCGTTGCGAACAGGTGCAGCAGCGTCAGCGGGTCGTCCAGGTCACGCAGCGCGTCAATGAACGAGGGGTAGCTGCAGCAGCAAGAAGACAATGCAGACCAGGGACTCAGTGGGATAGCGGGAGCACTTGTGGTAGCAACGTGAGCGCAAAATGCGCGTCTTGCAGTGGCAGCGCGTCAATGAATGAGGGGTGGCTGCAGCAGCACAAAAGACAGGACACAGAAAGTATGTCAGGGGCTGCCACTGATGTGCAGCAGCATAGAGGAGGTCGTCAAGGTCTCGCAGCGCATTGGATGAGGGGTAGCTGCAGGCAAACAGAGAAGCACAATGCAGGCCAGGAAGTTGGTGGGATAGTGGGAGCAAGCGTTGTAGCAGCGTGAGTGGGTCGTCCAGGTCACGCAGTGCGTCAATAAACGAGGGGTAGCTGCAGCAGCACAGAAACATGCCACAAAAAGCAAGTTAGGGACTGCCAACCAACGTGCAGCAGTGTTGGGAGGTCGTCCTGGTCACGCAGCGCGTCAATCAACGAGGGGTAGCTGCAGCAGCGGTAGCTGTAGCAGGCGGTGTAGCAGCGGTAGCTGCAGCAGGCGGGTATCAAGCAGAAAACGGGCAGAAACCAGGCAGAAATTGGGCAGAAACCAGGCAAACACCAGGCAGACACCAGGCAGAAGTCAGGCAGAAATCAAGCAGAAGTCAGGCAGAAGTCAGGCAGAAATCAGGCAGGAGGCGCCGCTCCAGCTTGAAGGTGCTGACAGCAAACACCACAAAATAACAAAAAATAACACAGAAGTGACAACAGAAGTGACAACTCACCGCTCCTTGACCAGGTGGTCCAGCTTGTAGCCCGGCTTGGCCTGCATGAGGCGGCGTGCCAGCTTGAAGTTGCTAAAAGCAAAAAAATCCCAAATGACAAGAAAAAACACAAAAATAACACCAGAAGTAACAGCTCACCGCTCTTTCACCAGGTGGTCCAGCTTGTATCCTGGCTTTGCCTGCATGAGGCGGCGTGCCAGCTTGAAGTTGCTCTTCGCGCGAGCCTTTGACACGCGCCGCTCATGCACCTTGACAGCCCTACAGCAAAGACAGTTGCAGCACAACAGAAGCGGGGTTGGGCGCTTGGCATTTCGTATACATAAAACCACTGTTGGCAAAGCCTTGGACACGCGCCGCTCATGCACCTTGACAGCCCTGCAGCAGACACGGTTGCAGCAACACAGAAATGCGGTTGCATGGTCAGGATGTGTCTCTGCTTTCAGCTGGTGTTGGCAGGAGCCTTGGAGACGCGCTGCTCATGCACCTTGACAGCCCTGCAGCATCAAAAAATAAGACGCATAGGCGACTGCGTTGAGCTGGTGGGCTGAACTCTGAGCAGCCTGCAACACCGCTGCACACACGCCACTCACGCTCCTTGCCAACCCGTGGCACACAGAAAGACAAACATCAGCATTCGACAGGGCAGCTGCTCCGTCGTCATCATGCAGGCCAGCACCGCAAGCATACGCACACTCCTACTGGACACGGCAGGTCCTGCAGCACAGGCATAGCCCACTGCAGCCACAGCTGTAAAGAGCAGATGCACGCCACACGTGCCGCGGCGCCGCTGCTGCTGACGCTGCTACTGCTGCTGCTTTCTGTTCGCATACACAAACAGCCTGACAGCTGTTGCCAGAGCAGCTGTGTGCTGCACAGCATCATGCACTAAAGCCGGCTGCGGTGCCAGCCACTTTGCTACCCTCCAAGGCTCTGACCAGCCTGCTGTAGTGCTTCAAGATCTTCATATCCCATAGTAGGCTATCAGGCAACAGCTCTTGTGCCACCGGATGTCTGGCTGCTACTGCCACTGCTACTGCATGCTGCTACCGTCACCGCCGCCGCTGCCGCCTCTGCTGCTGGCGCCTGCTGCTGCAGTCAGCGTCAGCGCCACTGAGAGCCACTGAACGCCACTGAGTGCCACTGCCCGGCAGCTAGGCAGCTAGCTGCTCGGCACCACCACTGCCTGCATCACCTAGCTGTGGACCCAAGTTCAGCCTGGTTGCGCCTGCTGCTGCAGTCAGCTTCAGTCCCACTGAGTGCCACGGAGTGCCACTGCCCAGCAGCTAGGTGGTGCCCTGCAGTAGCTCTGTGCCACAGGATGCCTGGCTGCTGCTGCCACAGGATGCCTGGCTGCTGCTGCTGCTGCTGCTACGGCCACCGGCGCCGCTGCCACCTCAGCACTTTGCCACCAGCTGCTGCCGCCTGCTGCTGCTGTAGCTGCCCTTGGCGCCTGCTGCTGCAGTCAGCGTCAGCGCCACTGAGTGCCACTGAGTGCCACTGCCCGGCAGCTAGGTGGTGCCCTGCAGTAGCACTCCCACTAGCTGCCGGGCGCCACCACTGTCGGCACCACCTAGCAGTGGACCTAAGGGGGTTAGCTTGCCTGCAGCTCACTGCAATGCTGGTTTGCCAAACCACACACTCAAAGAGGTGTGGCAAGGCACACCAGCAGCACCGGCAACTAGGTGGTGCCCTGCAGTAGCACTCCCACTAGCTGCACAGAAAACAGGCATGGCAAGGTGAACCAGCAGCAGGATGAGGCCTACGATCATCACCTGAAGGTGTGGATGAGCGGCTCGTGTGCCAGCCAGTTGATGTCCTTTACGTGGTAGTACGTCTTGTTGGCTCCTTTCACTTTGCGCTTCGGCTCGCGCGGGTGCACGCCCTTCAGGATGCATAGCCGCCTGGCAGCAGCAGCAGCAGCAGCAGCAGCAGCACACAGCACACAAGACATATAGCAGTTGAGCAGATTGACCTGACGGAAAGCACATGCTGCACAGTAGGCCAACACCTTGGTGAGGCACAGCTTGTCAAGTAGTAAATGCAGCGCTTCGCACATGCAGATGCCTTGTCGTGGTCTTGGCACTTTTGCAGAATGGGTCATGAGCCTGGCAAAGCTGCACAATGCTGAGCAACACATGTTGCTGCTGCTGCTATTGCCGCTGCTGCTGCAATTCTTGTTTTGACAACAGCCAACATCAGGCCCTCGCGATGTCATATGCGTGCTGTTTGGTGGCGCTCCTGCTTATTGCTGCAGCTCCAGTGCTGCCGTCACTGCTGCTGCTGCTGCTGCTGCTGCTGCTGCCGCTGCAGTTTGCAGCTTTGCCTCTCCACACTGCACTGACTGCGGCAACTGCCAACGTCTACAACTGCAAAAGAATGATTATCACGCATACCTGAACTCAGACAGGCGCAGCTGCAGCTTCTTGATGGCCTGATTGCGGGTGAGGTACTGGGCAGCGTTGCCCGCCTTTCCCTGCGCGCACACGACGCATGAGCGACTGCTGGCCGACACAAAGCGCTTGTATATATATCGATACCAGTTTATTCGAGACATACCCTCTTCTGCTTCTTCCCCATGTTGCTCAACTAGCGTATAGCCACCAGGGAGACTTGCGTGACTAACAAAACTTCTCAAACGTGAAGCTGCAACTTCATCACAAGTTTAAAGACTTCAGCTGTCCGACAAATGCACTGCAGACGTTCTGTTATCTAAGGGCAGGAAATGACAGTGACTGCCGGCGGGTGATCTGCATCAGATCAATGGCATTAGCGCAATACGCTGTAGATTTCTTTCATCACCAAATCACCTTGTGGAATCGTGACGTAGTTGTGCAAGCTACGCAGGGTTCGTACTTGCAGGATCACTGTGACATGGAATGGCGTGGACGAAGCACCTGAGCATGCTGAACGTCTGAAAAGTCGCAAAGGCTGAAGTCACAAACTATAACAACGAGTCGCGTTAACTGTGCATGACAATTGCCAAAGTACGTGGCCATGCTGTGCATGACAGTTGCAACTTGCTATACTTGCCAATTGCCATTGCAATTGCCAACCGTGAACATGCTGTGCTCTCACGTCAGGCTGTAAGTGCCTGGGGCTTCGTCAAGCAGTGTCTTCGTCAAGTAGTGTCTTTCGAGCGCAATCAGGTACTGACTGCAGAGGCATCCAGCAGGCACGTACTGCCAGTTCAAAAGTTTTGAAGCCGCAGCTGCGGCACTGCCAGTGGCAGCAGCACTGCACAGTCAGCATCAGCACAGCGCCACCCTTCTGCAGCGGACACCGCAGGTGAGCTGCACCAGTTACATCGCAGCCAGCTCAACTTGTCCGATCTGAACTCATCACACAAACATACCCGCTTTGACAGCATACACATCGCAGCATGACTGGTTGAACAAACTTTGTTCTTGGTGACCAGGTAATCAGTGTTTGCACCGCAAAGGTCGGACCTGACATATGCATACTGCTGTGAGCCGCCGGATTAGTCAGAATCAGGCACGATCTACCATCGCAAGGCGATGAGTTTGACTGACAAGTCTATGCCATAGTATGGTACACAGGGTAGATCTTGCCTGATTCTGACTACTCCGGCGGCTCACAGCAGTATGCATATACATATATAGGTTAGCAACATACATACTGTGGTGAGCTTCGGCAAGCCTAATTCACAATCCTCAGGATGTGAAATACTCTGTGCAACTCCCACGCGCAAGACAGAATAAAACACCAGCAGAGCAAGAGGGGGGAGAGAGAGTAACACAGCCGCTCCTTGCATACCTTACATACTGCTGTTTGCTTGCTTGAATGTTCCTGCCAGGTACAGGCCAATGCTGCTGCGTTCCTCACTTTCTCTGCATTGGTCGTTGACATGCTTTGACTGACCGCCTGTCATGTTGTTCTGCCGTTTTTCTTTGAGCGACAACGTGATGAATTGGACATGACGTCGTGTACAAGACGTCCATAATCTTCTGGTGCCTCCTGTCATGACGAAGGAACTGACAACAGCCCAAGGACTACAAGACCAGTGGCAGAGGGAGGATCGCTGAGGGCGCCCGCCCAGCCAACTCCTTCTGCTGCTGTGTCTTTTGCTGCCTTCAGGTAATTATTCAGGTATCGCAGAGCTAGCATGCACTCCTGCATGCTTCACTGGACAGCTGAAGGGTCGGCGCCCCGGAAGCTTTTTGGATCAGTTCGCTTGCTACTTGTGGTGCATCCGGATTCATCAACAGCAACGCTTACCACTGGTGCGGACAGTTGCGTGTGCATGAGCCTGTAGAATTTGCATGAGCAGTGTCACCAGCGACGTGTGCAAAGGGGGGAGTTTATCTGTTGTACGTTCATGCGCCTTCAAGTACCGCAACATTCTTTACAGCCGCTGCCAGTGGCTGACAATCATGCACGCAAGGTGATCCAGATCCTGAAGTTTGAAAAACAAGCAACTTGACTCACTCATGATGATTCAACCGCACTGCCGGTCCAACTTGGACCATCATGGTCCAAGGCTGGTATGGTGTTGGCGCTGCAGCAACACGTCGCAGAGGAAGTTCAACCGTGTGAAACTGCAGTGGCCTGTGGTACAATGTACTTAATACACAACGCAATGCACACAATGCAAATGATCCGTCTATGCCACAGCTGTAAGGCAGCATCGCCACGCGGCGGCCGTCCTGTGCTGGCCCATGGGCGGCAACACCCAGACAGCCCCCACTGGGCTACTGCAGTGCAGTAGGATCATCCTAGGACTATCCAGTGGCACTGTGACCCCAGCCTTTGTTGTGGTATCCAGAACCTACAATAATCATACTGTCAGCAACATGCAGTGAAGCCAGCCTCAAGTGTGCACACCTACACATCATGCAGTGCACCCTACTCCCCACAGCACACACGCATGCACTGCTTCACACAGAAACATGGCATCAATCCGTCGTCTGCCAGCTGCCGTCGTGTTCATCACTTTTGCGTCAGTGGGCGGTCAATCGCCGTCATATTTAAGCTCTCATCTCCGTGGTAAGCCGTGTGTGGTCCTGAGGTATTGTCGCGCGTCAGGGCTGATGTCCCACTTCAAGCGCTGAGTGAAGAAGGGCAGCAGGTCCTGGCTTGGTGCTGCCACGCTTGCAGCGATGTAGTAGTTGCCATGGACCCTGTCTTTTCCAGACATGTACGCAGGCACCCTGCAGTTTGCAGATGGATCACAACCAGCTCACATCAGGAACGCAGGCATCATGCACACAAACAGGTTGGACGTGGCAGGCCAGTGCGCACACACGCTGCAGACACGTCAAACATATGTACATCTGCAACAGCATCGTGAGCATAACCTAGGAATACCTAGGAGTACCTAGGAGTACCTAGGAGTAGCAGGCACCCAGGTGTTGATCCAAACAGAAGGCATCGACAAGTGTCATTACGTCGCAGTACTGTACTGTACATTACTAGTTCCATGACATCCACTCAACCAAACGTGGGAAGCGACTCTGAGTGGGAGCCCACTCAGAAGCCGACGGGAGGCTCATAAGTGGAGCCGGTTGCGCTTGCAGCTGTGCCGCCCCTCAGAGTTGAGTTTAATCTTAGTATTATTCCCTCGTCACTCGCCTCCAGCTGTTGGACAATCTTCACAAGAAGCAGAAGAGTTGCTGCAGCATGCCGTACTGCCGCCACTGGTACTGCCTGCCTATGTAACACATGCGTAAGTTTACTTTTAGAATCAGCCTGTACAAGCCGTGTCCAAGACGCCATCCTTTGGCGTGTTCTCACCTGTCAGCCAATGCGTAAAGGGAGTGAAAGAAGCGCTGTAGGAAGCTGTACTGCCGCCGACCGTACCGCCTGTACAGATGTACAAACACACCATAGGCCATCAGCCGCACTGGAGCATGCTCGTCTTCCAAAGACGTGCCCTGCAGCCATGTGCTGTCCCAGCTGTAATTAGATCGCTGTAGCGTTGCCAGTGCGGATGTCTCCCAGTAATCTAGCAGCTGGCCATATGTGAAGTTCTTGTTATGGCCGATCAGCCGGAGCTGTGGTAATCGCGTCGAGATCGCGATTGTCATTGCTGCGTCGAGTACGCAGTAGCTGTGACTGCCCAAGCGCCAGTCGAGGCTGCGTACTCCAATGCGTTGAAGATATGGTGCAGCACGTAGTTGACGGGAATGGTGCGAAGGGTGACGGCTTAGGACAGATTCGTTTTTCCGCGCGGCTCTGAACATATCCAGCAGTGGCGGTGCAGCTGCATAACAGCAGAGGCAGCGGCAGCAGCAGCAGCGGCAGCAGCAGCAGGAGAGGTTGATATGCAAAGGATGCAGCTACTGCTTGCAAGCTTGGATGAGCTGACGCCATCTGCTGTGGCATCGCATGTGCAGAACAGCCGCTGAACAAAGCATCCACGCGTGTGGCTGATCTTTTGAAGGATCAGAACCTTGCACACGACATTTGCTCTGGGCGCCCAAGCAGCACAGGAAGGCCCATACACTGTGACACAGGTGTATGGGTTGCGTTCCACGCTGCACACAATGTCATGGCACCTGACTGATGCAGCACAACAAGACCTAAAACGTAAACCTTGGACACTCACTTGTCATGAACCCTGCACCGGCCCACCATGCCGTGTAATACACATTCGCCGTATCTGACATGGACACCTCATATGGCGTTCGTTGGTCCAGGCTTGTGTTGAGCAGTTTATACGATTCTAACGGTGAAGGCGGCGCCATGCCGAGCAGGCGGTCAAACGTTACTAACACACGCTGCAGGTTTTGAATGATGAGTGTCACTGCGGGGAGGATGTCCAACGGCCCCAGTCCGAGGTTTAGGAACTCAGCCATAGCTGGCTCTTGTGTGGCTAGCACGTCGATGACCAGGGCAATTGCGAGCCTAGAACCCTTGTAGAGCCACACATGGCTGCTGCGGTACTTTGGATCGACAACGCGGAACAGGCGGTCCGGGTACCTGCAGAGCAGCACCAGAAACAGCAGCAGCAGCACGGCGGCGTTTCTTGGCAGGTGTACGGTGATCATGTGTCAGAGGCATTAGACAGAGCTCAAGGTTTACCGAGAAGGGCAGCAGCAAATTCGCGCCGCATGCAGCAGCATTGTGGCGCCGCTGTTGCACTCAAAAGCGTGTACGCGTATGACGTATATGGACATGAGCATATGCATCTGATGCTGCAGTAGCTGCTACTTCTACTGCTGCTGCGTCTGCTGCTGCTGTGTTGCTTTCAAACTAGGCTAGGCGTCTGACACAAGGTTGCGCCAGCAGCCATATGGCAGCGCATGCGGCTGATGCCGGATCTCACCCTGGCATATGCTGCTCCTTCTCATGGGTGATACTAGATTATCATGAACATGCTGACATTGACAATTGGGTATGTCGATGCTGCCATTCTTGCATCTTTGAGTTGCTACTGCTGTCACCTTCTGTCAGCTGGTTATGCAGCTCTCGATGCAACAGCAGAGTAAGGCTCACTCACTCTTTGTCATCCACAAACACCACGTAATTTCCAAAGGGAGGGCCTCCACAGCACACGAGCACAATCAATTCACCAACTAATCAATCGCACATGTTTCTAGCAAGAGGGGGCAACCAAAGAGGAGGTCCCCTCTCAAACCACAATGTTTTTATGTGTGGTGCGGTACCAGTGTTGGTACCCAACCAGCCGGCCAGAAGGCTGACGGTAGAACACGCGAGGAAAAGCCGTTTGCCTAGTACACACAAGCAACGCAGCAAAGCACATGGCAATGCAATCATTCGTCGTACAGCTAGTTGTGGACAGTGTGTGACAACAGCACCAGCACCAGCAGGTGACAAAATGCCCCCATTGATGCATCAGATTGAGGCCTAAAGAAGGGAAGCCACCACAGGTGCTGTCAACTGCCACAATACCACAAAAAGGATTCAACTGCTACTGCTGCAGCTCACTTGTGCAGAGGTAACTGTCTGCGTTCAGTCGCTGGCCCTGCTTGCAGGTGCAGGTGTACTGCCATAGTGTTGCACTGCTGTTGCCCTTGTAGGATTGCGGGATGGGCCTGCATATCGACACCTGGCCGCAAGTGAGACCTGCAGGAGATGACAACAAAAGTAACAAATAACATGTCAGGCAATAACACAGGCGTTGCACTGCTGTTGCCCCTGCAGGATTGCGGGCTGGGCCGGCATACAGACACCTGGCCGCAAGTGAGACCTGCAGGAAATGACAGCCAAAGTAACAAATAACATGGCAGGCAATAACACAGGCATTGCACTGCTGTTGCCCTTGCAGAACTGCGGGCTGGGCCGGCATACAGACACCTGGCCGCAAGTGAGACCTGCTGGAAATGACAGCCAAAGTAACAAATAACATGTCAGGCAATAACACAGGCGTCGAATTGCTGATGCCCTTGCAGGACTGCGGGCTGGGCCGGCACATTGACACCTGGCCGCAAGTGAGACCTGCAGGAAATGACAGCAACAGCTGCTGATAGGACATCTTGCTGCTGCCGTTGCTCCTGACCTAGCACATCGCGCGATGTGGTATCATATTGCCGCCGCTGCTGCTGCTGCTGCTGACACAGGTTCTTGTGACTCTTGCTGCCTCTGCAGATAATTTTGAAATGCGGGCACTGCGTCATAACGTACGTAGGTCTGTCCAAGCACCACTGCTTCTGCACGTGACCTTCACTTCCACTCACCCTGCTTCACCAGAACGCCTTCGCACAGAACATCAAACTCCCTAGGCCGCCAACCCTCCAAATTCATGCCGCCAACCCTCCAAATTTATGCCGCCAATCGGCGCTGTCGGCCACTTGGGGGATACGCTGCATACAGCCACCCGTTTGTGCCTACGCTAACGCAGCGCGGCTGGCTGTCACACGCGCCTGTCAGCAGCTGCCACGCATACTGGCTGGTGCCAGAAACGGACACTTGGCTCAAACCGTGGCCATATGTGCGAGTGTGGGGAAGGAAAACGTAACCTCGTGGCACAGTGTTGCTGCAGCTGCCAGCGAGTGCTGCTGCTGCTGCTGCTGCTGTTGGCTGCCGTTCTTTGGAGGGAAGGTCGGGTACAGGCCATGGCATTGGCTTGCCAATGTCTGTTTGTGCTGCTGTACACTGCAACGCTGCCAGCAGTACTGTTAGGATGAGTAGGACGGAAGCTTTGCTGTCTCTCCTTAGCAGTGCTGCTGCGTCTGCTTTAGGGAAAGCAGTGATGCTGCTGCTGCTGCTGCTGCTGGCTGCTTGGCCCATGCTGATGTGGATATGCTACTTAGCAGCTGTCAATGACCATCTGCGATATCAACGCATTGTTGTGAGTTACGAAAGGGATCGTGCGTCGGGTCAGACACACACAGAACAC